>VZTG01004084.1:0-51775 GCA_013397845.1 Melanocharis versteri
AAATATATAAAAACATATATAAATATAAGTATACTGCCTGGAATTACAGAGGAATGTAGATTTGCACATAAGAGACTGGTCTATACTAAAGCTGCAGTTAATTCTATATTTAATCCTATACTTTTTTGGTGACTGCCAGAAGAAAATACAGTTATTCTCTTGCAAACAAAAATGATACATATGCAGAGAGAGAAAGAAAGAGATCTTGTGCTGGCAGTCTCAAGAACAAGGAGACCTCAGCCCTTATGGGTGAAGAATTCCCCAGTTAGGAAGGCAAATACATCCTAATGCATGTGCATTCTTTACGATAAATAAAATATGCCAGCTAATAGTGAATATACATTACAGTAAATAAAAGCTGCATGACTGTTTTTCTTAATGCAGTAAAATTATGTCTTGCCAGTATGGAGTACCTCTCGTGCTGAAAAGGACTATAAAAGCAAACGCAAAAGGATGGCACGGCTTCATGATTGATGAAATAAGGCAAATGTCTTGCTTGTGGGTAGAACTGCGCTCCTGTAGACTAACACAGACATTAACCATGACATATAATGGGAGGAAGCACAACCTCTGACCTGTGCTGTGAGAGAAACAGCTCTGATTGCCTTCGACGCAACATAAACTTAGAGCAAATTCCATTTTGCCCTACTGTGGGGCTGTGAATACTTGTAGACTGACTGACTACACCTTTGGGGCAATCGAAGGGTTAATCCAGCAGTTAGAGGAGGGATCTCTGGAGATGTAAAGAAGGGAGATGCAGGAGGAAAAAGAGTCATTTGTTTGGGTTTTTTTACGTAGTGTGTTTACTTAATGAGCGTTCACAGTCTTTCAGGGCTTTCTTCTAAATAAAGAGAGAATCCGTGGTTAGGCAAATAGCAGAGACCTCTTCTATTTGATTTCCTTGCAGAAGAGCTTTGACATAGTGAGTTTTTCTTGTCAGAGTTGTGCTCCTAATCGTCCTCTGTTCCCCAGAGTCAAACTTTCAGAGGCAAAGCATTGCCTGCACAGCATCTGAGCCAAGGAATCCTTGTAATTTGTATTTGTTAATAGTCTCACGGCCAACAATGAGAGAGTATTCTATGATGTTTTCCAGTTCAAGACTAGGGTGAAATCCTGGTAGAGGCTATCCTTGTTGTCTTTTGGACAAAGTAATGTACAAATAGTGCCTGCCTGTGCTGGTGGAACTTGGTTAATAAATGATTTGGAGTCTTTCTTGTTGTGCCACTCAAATGCAACATTCGTCCTGCGTAACTTAATAGCCCAAGCCCAATCAATCTCAGTTAATTACAACTCAGTTAACAGCTGTTTTGGGAACTCATAATTGCTTCACAGGGCTGAACACCCAGAAACAGCGCAGGAGTATCTTACCTAGGCACTTTAACCTGGCCATCAATAGGTCTGTAGCTGTAGCCATGGACACTTGTCCCATCTACATTTGGGGTCTGGTCATATTTAGGATACAGGTGAATACAACTGGTTTTATTGCTGGACGTGAGGCATTTTGAATGAAGTTTGTTAATATAGCCAACTTAAATTTTCTGCCCACGTTTGCAAGAAGGGAGAAAACAATCCACCATCTTCGGCAGGTATGACTCACACCAGGCTGCAAAAGTTGTGTCCTGAGTGTCTCATGCTAGGCACGCTGCCACCAAAGGAGGACAAGGGACTCCTGTTTGTCCCTGTCTGCATTGTAGGCCTTTCTCAGGGTGGTTTGCATCCACCTAACTCCTAACATCGGACCTGATCACGCTGGACTCCCTCTCTAGTCCACAGACTGACATGTGTGTTCAATGCAGATGCTGAGTCCATCTGCAAAGGAACGTCTGCATTTGATCAGCAACCTAAAATGTGTTTCTCCTCCCTTCCGAGTATAAAAGAAGCTAACGGTGACTATCTTAAATGTGCACAAATCTGAAGTTAAGCATGATGCATCCCATTCTGGCCTCTTTTTCATCCTTCTGCCCTGGTGAAGCAGTGTGGGGAGTGTTCCCAGTGCATTGACCACTCGTCCTTCCTTCCTTTCCAGGCCCAAGGGTAGCATGGGAAACAAAGCCTTGTCCCATGACAGCGTCTTCATTTTTGAGTCTGCACCAGGAAATGTGACAGGTGATGTCTTGTCTCAGGAAAACATCCCTGGAAGAGTGAAAACTTTGCAGGTGAGAACATCATCCCCTCATCAATAGTGCTGCTTTGTGTCAGCTGTCTCCCAGGAAAGTCTGTTGCTTGATTCCTTTGCTGTGTGCCTTAGGATTTTGCTGACTGAAGTGTCCAAAGCCAAATTTGCTACTTTTGGATCTATTTTACCTCTTGGAAGCTGAGTTTTTGAGCAGTTCTGGTGCTTTCAGCCTTGCCCAGGTCTCATAGTGTGTGATGTGAATCCAGTTCATGAACTCCTGGAAACTTTCCTTATTAAGCGTGTCCTCTTCCAATGGGATTTATATGCTTTACTTCATAGCTACTGCTTTTGGGTTAAGGCCATTTATTTATACTGTAGTGTGTTCATTACACTGTTATTCTTTAAATGTTATTTGTGTCACTCTTTTAGGCAGTTCTGGCTCAGATGTTTTCGCTATACATGGTAGTACCAGTGGCTGTGTAAGTGTCTGGGATGATGGATATGTCAGGGTGCTCTGACAGCTTTATTTATATAATTATTCTTCTGATCTCTGCCAGCAAAAGGTGCTGTATTCTGCTGGGTCATTTCCTTCTTCCAAGGCAATACTGAACCCTCCTTGACAGCTCCCTTATGAACTGTTGATTATATTAATTGCATTTCACTAACTGCCCAGCTTGTAACACTCAGATAAAATTTTAAGGTTTTTCCAGAGACTGAATACAAATGGCTGATAAAGGAGCCAAAGGTCATTGAAATTCTTCCGTTGCTCACTGTGAGCTTCATATTGCAAAAGACAATAGGGTCACATGTTAAGTAATAGAAGATGCACAGAGGGACTTGTTCCTCTCTAAGACTGCAAAACAGGCGAACCTATTTTTTGTATAACAAAAGGAGTAGCAGAAGAAATCATGTTTGTATATTACAGAACATTGTTGGGGGGGGCGACGCTCTTTTCATGCTGTTTGCAGTCCACTGTGCCCTCTCCTCATCCATCATCCTGCATAGTAATGTAATACTGCCAGCACTATTTTTGTAGCTATAACAGACAGGCTTTTTCTATGAGCTTGACTCTTGTCAGAATAAAAGCCAAGCACTAATAAAAGCAGTTACTTTCTTAGCAATGTAAATTAACTTCTACCAGTAGAAGACAGAATGCAAATTCAGTTTCCCCCACACTACTTTGCTGTCTGCATGTAATAAATTTAGTGAATCTAAGACAGGAATTTGTGAAAAGAGACCAAAGCAAAATTGACTTTCTGTGTTTTCCTTCTCATTAAGTGCACACTTATGCTGTATGCCTTGTGTTACCCATATATCTTAGTATTGCAATATATTGCCCATAAATTGCAAAAGAAAGCTGTTAGAACTGGGGGACTGGTGTTCTAGACATTGTGCTACCCTGTGTGGCAGTTAGATCCATAGGAATTGTATTGCAAATGAATCTTGCTGAATAAAAATTGCAGCTATTTAGGTCTATTTTACAGAGGTGTAAATGAATGCATAGATTGCAGGAAAACACAAAACTAGGCTTAGAATTACCTGATATAGTTTAATAAGCAAAGAAACAGAAAAAATAAGTCTGTGTGTTTATCTTGGGAATATTATGTCGAGATGTTTTCAGTTGAAGGACAAAGTTTATGTTCAGACCTTGTTTCTATTCCGGCTTTGCCACAGCTGACAGACTTAAGCCAAGAATTTTAGTAATGGTGTTTCCTGAGATCTGAACATTTTTAGTTTGAGGGAACATCTGGCTGCTTGTGAGTTTGCAGATTTTGTTGTATTTTTCTAGGGTCAGGGCCTGCCAGAGCATTCTTTTGTGCAATCCTGGAAAAGAATCCCCATTCTCCAACAAAGTTGTTCCTGCCTGCTGTTACCATTCTTGCTGCAGACACTACCAGGGTGTGATGATGGGGAAAATTAACAAGCAATTCGTTAGGGTGGACCAGAAATGAAATTAAATTGGTATTGTATAAAAATTGTGACTCAGCTACTTGTGTGGGAGAGGGTTGTAACAAGCTCTCAAATTTGGAAGGGCTTGTGAGGGAAAGGTGACTACATAAACCTGGGATTGGGAATACTGACTGGCAATACTTTGTGTGAGTAAATACTTAAATTTATGTGACTAAAGAATTATATCTAGAATTTTGAAAGTTTTTAATTTAAATGGAGTTAAACTGTAGTAAATTTTCTGGAATGGTGAAATTCCTGTATTCTTTTGGTAACTTACTGAATAAAACTGATATTGATTTTAATTTCATACCAACTCCAGTTTTAATGATGGGTCCTTGATGAATGTAGCTTGATAAAATTTTATTAATTGCACTTTTCTATTAATGGTCTGTTACCTCAAGTTTTTCTGTTAACTAAAAGCTTCTGCATATCTAATAGGAACATCTGGGTTACAATGTCCAGAACATCCCCTTTAAATTGTACCATTGAAAGTCTATATTCTAAATTTCAACCACAGCTTCAGCTGCAGCAGAACATCAGACTTGGATCACCTCCTCTTGTTATTACTGGGAAAAAACTGGAAGATGCAGGTGCTGTTTCTGAAGATGATGGTTTACCTAGAAGCCCTCCTGAAATTTCAACCCTTCATGAAGTTCTGACAGATTCGCCAAACAAGGTATAATTGTCATGTTGCCTTAGTGACCGTCCGTACAGAAAAGATAAAATCTGCCTAGAGAAAGGGAAGACTTTTTTGCTTGCTTGTGATAAAACGTGATGGTACAGATCAGTTAGAACCAGAAGAAATTACTTAGGTGGGTTGTGGATTTGTCACTCTGAGGTATATCTAGAAAGTGACCCTACAAATACCCTTTCTGGGTATTTGTATAGATATATAGAATATATATCTATAGACACATAGAATATATATTTGTATAGAAGCATTTTCCGTGCTTCTATGTAGACCAGGACTGTGACCTCTATCATTAGCAAATGCATGATTTTAGACTTCAGTGAACTTGTGAGAATTTGTAAATCTGGTGATTTTAAAACAATAAACTAAAATAACTTTATAAAATGTCCTGCCTCCTGTGGTCAACCTTCCTGGTGTATCTCAATGCAGGAGAAATCTCCCCTACTTTATGTTTGATGCCAATGAAGAAATTAAACCTACTATGTAAGGCAGGGACCCAGTGACCCTTCCTTTATTTTTCCTCTTGTGTTTTCTCATAATTAGCACTGGATATCCAGCTCAAGATAATTCAGTGTGATACTTCCCTTGACTTACCCTCTTCCTCATTTTATCCCACAGTCCTCCAACCCTGTTCAGCGTCATAGCTCTTTGAGTTTAGGCGGGACAGACAGTGAAGATGAACAGGTAAATAGCTCCTTTTCCTGCTAATAAACTTCCCTGAGACGGCATTTGTGGAGTCTGTATGGAGCCAGTACAATAATTCTATTTTTTAAAATTTGTTCTGGGTACAGTGTATCCTGGGGAACAATTCTTTAAGAGTCCAGAGTGAGGCAAATGATACTAATAGTGTACCTCTCAGGGTTTTGAATAAGAAACAAAGGCAGAAATCTACTGGTAAGTGAGTTGTGTGAACAGCACAGAGGCAACTCTGTGACACAGTATGAATCTATAAAGTTACACAAACAACTGAACCAGGCAAAGCTCTTCAATTCTGCTTCCATGTCCCAGGGCCCCAATACCAAATAATCACACCTTCCCATCAGCAGTGGCTTGTGAGCAATGCCTTGTATCTCTCTTATTATGGGAAATGATTGCAGGACCAACCTTTCCTGATGCCAGGTATTCCATAAGAAAGGGTGTGTTTTAATTTGCAATTTTCTTTGGATGATAAATGACCATGAGAAGCAGCAAGTTCTGCTCTCAGGACAACACAGTCCCTAACCAGATTGGAAACATTTACAGAGGTCATATTTTTCTGATGTACCTTGACAGTTTTTGTAGATGAGATGTGAAGATGTTGTCATGATCTTTAAAACTTCATCAGCATACATGTTTGAAATGCTGTGTTATATCCTAAGCTTAAACAAAACTAAATTGTGAATGCCAGGCACGGTGCAACGGCTGTGTGTCACCCAGCTTTATGAATGAAGCTTGTTTGGCACGTCTGTGGCATTTTGCAAGTGCTCCAGAAAGTTTCGTCTGCATTTCAAAACAGTAGCAAAACCACTCAAACTTCATGTTTAGGGGCTTTTCTACAAACATTTCTGTAAACCCTTTGTTTTGATAGCACAATCTAGGGTTACTGCTGTTCAGTTCCCCAGAGCAGCACTGCTGTGAGGATGAGAGCCACGTCACTATCTGGAAGGTGGTTCTGGTGTACTGAGAAGCATTTGATTTTCCTGAAAGTGGATATACTGAAAGAGAAAAGTGGCTATGGCAGCTTTCTCAGAGATAATGAGGAGCAAGCATCCGTGCTGCTTCTGTGGCTTTTTAATAATGTATTTCCGCACTGGGTCACATTACTGGGATGCAAAGGCAGCTATACAAACGGCAGCAGTGTCTCCTGCTGGTGTGTGCATTCACTGCAAACGGGTTTGCACATAAGAACTGGGGTGGGGGCAAGCTGAGGCTCTCAGAGCAGCAGACAGGTATTTCTGCTTCTGTGTTATGTACAGCTGAACACACAGAATCGAGTAATCTCTCTGCAGAGATGACTTTAGTCATGCATTTTAAAATGAGGTTTTATGTGCAAAAATACAGCCATTTCAAGCTTCTGAAATGGAACGAGCTAACAAAGGAACTGTTCCCGAGATGCGGGGAAGTAAAGCAAAATATACACAGCATTGTGTTTCTGTTTTACAGATACCTTTTGGAGCTTCCTCCAGGCCCATCAGTCCTTTATCCTCTGCCACTCTGGGGACCCCCATCTCACGAGGCAGCAGCTTCCTTCCTGTTGATTTTACCATCCCTGCCAGTCCCCTTGGCTGCCTGGACACCTCAGCAGCCAGGCACAGGATTGCCATCAACCCTCGGAAACAGAAAGGCTTTACCAACAAGCATCAGCTACCCCTCCAGGTAGGTGTTTTCTGGAAAAGAATCACTGAGCAGAAGGAAATGAGTGTGTGTTTTTAATTATTATTTTAAATATTTTAATTTTTTTTTCTTTCCTGTCCACGTTCCTTTACTTCTTCCTTTGGAAGAAGGGAAAACACTTCTTTTGCACCAACCAACCAAACAAAAAAGACTCTGAAAACTTCAATATCATGGAAACTGAAGAAAAGTGCAATTTTTGGTTTTCATTATTTAGCCAAAAATTGTGGGTTATGCTTCATTTGTAGAAACACTTCTGATGTTTGAAAAGCTAAATGTCAGTTTTAAAGAGGCCTAAGTCTATTTTTACAAGTCTAGTTCTTAACTGGAATAGTATATTACCCACAGTGTTGGTAAATTACAGGATGGAGGTTTTGTGTCTATGATTTGAGTATTCATAAAAATGCATCTGTAAAAAGTACAGGTTTTTTCATGATTCTTTAATTAAAACATCTTCACTTCTATAGGTGGAACAGCTGGAAAATGAAGCATGTCTTCCTGCAACTCCAGAAAGGAAGGGAAATTCAACAGAATTACTTGAGAGTGACAAACATAAAAGTAATTGGGAAGGTAATGAAGAGATAGGTATTGCTACTTTGGGTGCTTGAACTCTTCTGCATAACACTGACAGGACCTGTTTGAATTGTAACCCCTTTCAAACTAGGCATCTTTTGCTTCTATAACATAAAACCAATCCTGGCTGCTAAATTGTTGTGATGGAAAAAATCGAGTACACTCAACAAAGTGATGCTGAAGTGGTGAACTTTGAGGGCAGCATTAAAGAAAACATGAGGTGAAAGCACCATGTCCAGAAGTACCTGCCCTACACAGCTGGCTGGACCTCAATGAATATGAAACTGAGTTCCTTGACACTCAGAAAGACCTTAACCTCGGCATTGTATGTTGTGTGTGTCAGGTGACTTTGATTGGCTTCTGTTTACTGGGTCTTCCTTTGCCACTCACCCAGAGAGAATTTTCTAGGTCATTGAAGATGGCTTTTCTAGGCACACACATTAAGAAATGTCTAGGGAAAACTGGTTAGTAGTCTTACAACTAAGGGTATGCACAGGAAAAATCTAAACAGCAACTAATGCAGTACACCTGAAACAGACAACAACTTTCAGTCATTCTCACTTGGACAGCTCATTTCTAAATAGGCTCTGAACAGGCTTATTTATCAGTCAGCAGTGCCCAGACGTGGGGCATTCATGCTAAAGGACTGCACTATCTGGAATGAATTAGTCGTACAGATGGTGTTTGAATTGTAACCTTTAAGTGCACATTCTTTTCCTCTGTTTAATATAGGATTATCCGCCCAGGTGGGACACTCTGCAGAGAGAGGTGGTTTTAACGAGACACCAGATATAAAAACTCCCACTGATGCTGCCCCTGACTCTTGTGATTCCCCACTTGTGGTAGAAGACCCCTGTGCTTTGCTGCGAGACGATGGGTGCCTTCCTGATGTGGACCATCACTCTAAAGCAGCCACACTCCTTCTGAGGCCTGAGCCTTCTCCAGGAAACCTGGAGGAACACCACAGTGGAAAAGTGTCTTACTCTGCAGATGAGTCTACTAATGAATCAAAAGTACATCAGCAAAGTACCAGTGCTGAAGCACCTGCACTTCCAGAATTGCAGCAACCTGAAGGAGAAGCTGTTTTGTCTCCGGACGTACCAGCAGCTGACTTGTTTAGCAGTGGTGTGGAAGCAGTGAGCATGGATATACTGCCAGATGTTGCGCAAAATTCCTCCATAAATTCTGTGGATCCAAACATTAGAGCCCAGGAAAAGGGGGATCCATTGTTTACCGGCAGAGAAGAACTCTGCTTTGGTACTACTGGGAATCATTCCAGCCATGCTGTCTCAGATACTGCACTGAGCACACCGCAGGTTGCGGTAGCTGACTCAGAGTCTTGTTCTGACATCAAGACAGTGGCTGTTTTGAGGTCTGAAAAGAGTTCAGTAGCAAAAAATGACAAAGAGACTTGTGAAATTACGGAATTTCAGTTATCCAAGGACAGTGTAGGAAAAAAAATAGACACTGCTGCATCTGTCTCAGAAGCAATTTGTGTGGTACCTTGCAGTAAATTGGAAATATGTTTTAAAGCAGAAACTGTTCCTGTTTCAAAGGGTAACCAAGGCAGTCAACAGGCCAACACATCATACATTTCTGAAAAACTTTCTATTGGGTGTCTTGCATCTTCAAGTTTGGCTGGCTTGAAGAGTAATATATCTTCTGATGCTGACAGTAAGGAGTACCAGATAGGCAGTACATCTTCTCACAGAAAAACAGCAGAAGGCAGTCAGTCATCAGATGAAAATGTAAAAAGTCCTCTGAAGACTGCTTCTGCTAAACCAGTCAGATTCACCATTGCACCAGCATGGCAAAGATCTCTCTCAGGGGGTTCAAATTCAAAGGAAGATTCCTATTCCAGAAGTTCTCCAACATCCCCTATAAGACCAGAGTTCTTTGAAGGAATGACAAAAGAACACACACGTTTTGATGCAGTTATGCAGGAATCAGCAAAAACCAACTCAGATAGATTTGATCGAGATTGCAGGGACAGAGATCTGCATTTGAATTCTTTTGTGGAGTGGGCTGACCATGAAACACAAAACTTTGAGAACCCATTTGGGGTCAGACTAAGAAGAACATCATCTTTACTGAAATACCAGAATGAAAGCCGTGTAGAGCCTCCAAAGCTGATCCCCTCAGCTGTTCCAATTGCTTCTTCTGCTTCAGTCAAGGAGGATCAGAAATTGATGGGCACTGGGAAGCCACCTCCAAGCCTTCCTGTCAACACAAAATCAGTTGTTAAAAAACCAGATCTTCTAGAAGACAAAAATCCTGCCAAGGCAAGATCAGAAGAAGTGGCAAAGAAGCAAAATGGTCATAAACTTTCAGGTATTTATGCTGTATTTGTATCCAAACATTGTAGAATACAATGGTCATGTAAAGAGCCTTTGCAGAGCGGCACAAAAACAAAAATCCTCTTGGCTGAGAACCAAATTCAGCCTTGAGTTCATCAGCACTGTAATTTAATTGGCTTGATGTTTTGGCCAGTCAAGGGAATTCTTGGCTTATCTTAATGAAGGGTGTGTTCCGGCAAGAATAACAACCGAATAATAGCTTAAATGCCTCTGAAACATTTCTGGTACGAGGTATTTGTGCATATAGCTGGAGTTTTAACACAGATTTTTAAAACTTGCTGCAGTTTTGTAGTTAAAAATTCCAACTGCAGCTGCTCAAACCTTAACTAGGAGTTGCATTAGGTGTGATTATTTTTTTTAACCGTGATTTAAATAAAAATATTTTAAAAGTGACAAGGCAGCCAGTATTTTACTGCCTACATGATAAAAGTCATTATTGTCGTACTCATTTAATCTGCAATGGAAGGATGTTGTTTCAAAGGCAAAATCCAGTTCACAATGATCTCAGTGGGACATCTGCCATTGACTTAGACAGAAGCAAAGTTGGGTCAAGAACTCCAGAATAAACGGAAAAAACAGTTATTGCCAAGGACAAAATCATCAGGGAAGGTAAATTTGTCTCCACCATGTTCAAAGGGTATTACAGATGCTGAAGGATTTAAAACGTGAAGCACTAGCTTTAGGCTGACTTGACCTAAATCCCTTCTTTACTTCAAAAATGCTTCTTTTGTAGAAAAAGTCTCTCCATGTTTGGCAACTGCTTCCTCTGAACCAGCTTGGGTCTCCACGGCAAAGCTAAAACAAAAGGGTTTCCAGGAGCATCCTCTTGCCAAAGAACATAAAGATGAAGACAAGGCTTTGACCAAAGTGGATCAAGAGGAGGTAGAGTACCAAGTAATGTTGCATGGGTGTGAATCCTGCCCCAGCTCACCTGGGTACTTTTGCAAAATGTTCAATATTGTCTTCGTGGGAGGTGTGTTGTGGGCACTACTCAAAGAGAGCTTTGCAGGCCTGGCTTCTGAAACACTGAGGCAGACAACTGATGCAAGTGAGCGAAGGCCTGGGACTACGCTGGCACAGGGATTAGTTTCAGAGCTGGATTGTCCCATGTGCTCCTTTGCACTGCTCAAACCTGAACCCTTTCAGAGCTTTCTTACTGCCCAGGGCATATTTATTTAGCTGCTTTGAGTTGCATGAGCTTTCTCACTGCCTTCTCCCTCCCTGCCACAGGATGTTCCCAACAATCCTTGCCTGGCTTTTGCTGCATTTCTGCAGCCAGGTTTGAGAGGTTGCCAGGGTGAGCTTTATGAGTGCCCATTGCTGGCAGTCAGTTTCATTCTTTTCTTCTCTCCTCACGCTGCAGCAAGAGACCTGTGCTAGTGAGAACACACTGAAGAAGAATATACCTTCCAGCTCTCAGGACAAGAAAACACAAATGAAGACCAGTGTGTCTGCAGCAGCAGGTATTCTTTTTCTTTACATAGTGGCTACGGTTTGCACCAGTAAGTGGTGTGGGTGGCAGGAGGTGGAGGAAGAGAGACACCTTTTTTATAACCAGCACACTTTAAATAAGGCCTATTCAGACCATAGTTTGTGTGTAAGTCAACATGATGGCTTGTTCGCTCAGCAGAGAAAGCAAGTGAGGAACTCTTATCTCCACTGCCAGTTCATGAAATGGCATATAAACAGTCTGGTGATTTATTACTGGCCAAGGTCACTACTAAAGAATAGCAGTTGGAGTTGGAGAGAGTCCAGAAGAGAGCAGCAAAAAAGGTCAGGTCTTCTAGATCTCCATTCAGCCAGGAAATACTGATAGGAGTGGAGTTGTTTAGTCTAGAAAAGACAACTAAATTTTCTGCAGAGGACAAGACTAGTCTTTATGGCCTGCATGAACTTAAAATGTACCAGGGGATGTTTAGCTTAGATGTTAGGAAATACTTTGTAACAATAAGAGCAGTGAGCGTGGCTTGCATATGGAGAGCATGCAGTTTCCATGGCTGGATGTGTTGAATAGATAAACATCTATCAAGAATAATTTATGTAGAGTCAGTTTCACCCTCAGGTGAACACGGAGGCTGGATGGCCCCTCTCCTGAGCACTTAGCTGTGTTTCTCTATATTAAAGATGCAGGGGAACAGTGTGACTCACTTCATGACTCACATTACCTCTTCCAAGGCTTCTGCTGGGCTGCAGCTTATCCCTCTCTGCTTCCTCAGCGTGGTGCCAAACCTCAGAGAATGCTCCAGCTACACGTATAGATAGGCCAGTCCTTCAGCTGTAAAAGCATATTGTGCTAGCTGAAAGTTATTGATTGCAGATACTGCCTAAGTAGATAAGAAATGCACCACTGTGTCAGAGCTTTGGCTTTTCCATCGCAGATTCCTGGAGCTGACACAGTAAGAGATGTTGTCTAGAGAGAGCCCAGGCACCTGGCCCCTTTCCCTGTGTAATCCAGCAGCACCCAGGGTTGTGGTACTAGAGGTGTTTGGGAGTACTTCTGTGCTGCTCCCTGTAGTGGTTATTGCTAGAGCTGTTAACCATTTCTGCATCCAAGGCTCTACAAAATCAGCTTTGTCCCTTACTGGGGTAGGTGACTGGCTCAGGATGTTTGCACTGACACAGAGGCTCTGATGTTGGCTGCAGCTAACTTTGTGTGATTAAAATCCTATAGCTTTTAAAAAGGCTTCTGTTACAGGCCAGCCTTGTCTTATGGTTTTAGGTGCAAAGTGAGAGATGAAACATGAACAGGCCAAGATTCTTGCTCAGATGAGGTCTTCCTTTGAAAGGCCGGCTGGATTTCTATATATTGCATCATCCTAACCTTGGAAGCCCAGCAGCCTTTGGTCAAAATTCAGAACTTCACAAATTACTCTGCTACTCCTTTACTAGAACTTGCAGTCTTTGTGGTGCTTACAGCAGAATTACAAGTTTTTGTGTGTTACCTCTTCCCCAGAATTGGCCCAGTTTCCTGACATCCAATGACTGTTTCCTCACCTCCAGAGGTAGCGTTTATAGGCATATTCTGGTGCACCATGACTTGAGCATCACAAAAAGCTCTGTCTAGTGCTGATGTTTAAGGAAAACACTGCTCTTCGGCTGCTCGGAAAGCCAGGCCCTATTGTTTAGGAAATGTTCAGCACTGTCTACACATGAGTAGTAAATTTGGAATCCCAAATGTAAACTCCTGTTCTCTGATTTAGTTCCCATTAGCCCAACCAAGACTTTGTCTAGTTGAAAGTGCTGGTGGTGGAAAGGATGTAGAATTAATATCCAGAGGAGTTATTTATTTGGATTGTTGTGCTTATTATGAAAAGGTTCTCTCCCAAAATGTGGAAATTGATTTTCAAAGTCAAAATTTCAGTAACACTTGAATTCCTACCTCGTCTTAGATACTTCTGAAATTTTCTTGTGTATGTAGAGCTGCAGCCTGTTTAATGGACAGTGTATACTTCCTCCAGTATTCTTAAGTACAGTTTGCCTCCTGCAAGAACTTCCAACCAGCCAGGACTTTTAAAAGACCAGAGACCTCCTGAGTGAAAATGGGGAACTACTTTAGCTCTGCTCATAGAGCGTGACTAATGGAGCTGATGGATATTTTCCATTGATTTCAGTGCAAGCAAGATCAAGCTTCATGTACTTAACATGGCTTAGACATTAATTTTGAAAAATTTCAGACAAGGTGAATGGAGCAGGCCTTTTGTAAACAGGAACTCAAAGCCATCAAAGAAGCATTATCTGTATTCCTACATCCTTTGTGAGTGTGACAGGTGTCTGTTAGGCTGCATCAAGAGGAACACCTAGTACCATCAGAATCCCACCATCACAGCTTACAAGTGAAAGTACATAAAGCAGTGGTTTGATTCCTACCTAATATTTAATAATATTGCTGGAGCAATAGTTGTGTTGGCAGTGAAGACTAAAAAAAATCTTTAAGTCTTCTCAGTATTGGAAAACATAAACTTTTAACTCCACAGCAAGCCTAGGGTAATCCTTATCCTGCAGCTATTTTGTTTCTGTTTTCCTGCATACTCAGGAGTCTTATTGCTAGATTTTCTTGCTCTCACAGAGCAGAATTAGCCTGTGGAACTCCTTGCTGTGCACTTTAATAGAAAGTAAGAGTTTGAAAAATTAAGAAATTAATTAACCAGTAATATGAATTAGAGAAATAACTGGGGCTATATTCTTCACATGCTTGAAGAATTTTGAAAAATTTCCTTCATTTGTCCGGGCTTAGACACTTTGTGTTTGGACTGAGGAGAAGATTTTTTTTTATGGGCACATTACTCACTGTTTAGTATCAATTTTCCTGTTGCAATAGCTGGTCCTCACCATTGCTGTAGCTGAACCAGAGAGTGTGAGCAATAACCAATTAACAATTCCTTTGACTTACTGGTGAGTCACAAGCATTTTGGGCTGTAAAACAGTTTCTTTTGAGAGAAGAAAATATTATTGGCAGAAACTGAGTTTTTAACTCTCTAGACTTCTGATGAGTGATGTATATCTTCTCATGGGCAGGTAAAGTTGGACTGGTTTCTCAGGAAGCATCTGTGGTTCCTGCTGTTGAAAAGGAAGCAAGGCACTCCTCTCACCTGCCAATGACACCCTGCAGTCCCGCTGAACCGCCCTGGCTGTCCCTGGCCAAGAAGAAAGCCAAAGCATGGAGTGAAATGCCCCAGATCGTACAATAGCAAATGACATGATCATCCTTCTTTGCATTGCCAATAGCTGTATTAACTCTATTTAATCCCTTCTTTACTGTGACCTTTTTTTTTTTTTTTGAGAAATAAGAGCCTTAAAACTTTTGATCGGATTGTTGTATGTAAATACACAATGAAGAAATGCCATTGTGGGCTTAATTTGATGTATTAGGAAGCTGAGCATTTCCTACTACCAAACACTAGGAAAATTTGATTCATTTTTATATGCTTACACATCTGATGGTGATGTTCTAAGAAGATGTGCTTCAAGCTTTTGAAACATTTCTCTAGCAAAATATGTTTTTAAAGTTTCTTTTAAAAAGACCGTACAGTATTTTGTACAGTTTGGCTTTGAGCTAAGGAATTAATGTATACTTTAAAATAGATACAATGCCGGGCACTGACGCATCATGAGTCATGGACATTGATGTCATCACACTTATTTCTCTTGTGCTCTGTGATGGGCAGCCTGACTCTGCTTCAGATTGTTAATGGACCTGTTTTGTGATAGCTGTAGGATCTAAACACATCGTGAGTTGGAGTGATTCTGGCTTTTGTGTGGTTTGAAGTCGCAGTGCTGTTGGTCTTGTGCTTTGCTCACAGTTACCCACTGGAACGGCCCAGACCTGCACACCCCTTCTCCCCCATGCACTGGAAAACCACCACACTGCAGCATATAGTCTGCTTTTAGTTATACCTTCAGAAATCTGGGTAAATCATTCTACTAAAAAAATCCTTCCTTTCTGTAGTTATGGCAAATAGTGATTTTTTTGGTGAGATTCCTCAGCCGATTGACTCTCTTAAAGAGTGTGTTGGGGGGAGAGCTTGCTCCTTAGAAAGTGGCATCTTGTTTTCAGGAAATGCCACTCTCCATGTTCACGAAGATGTATGTTCAGTCAATTGTATCTAATGTTAGTCATAAAAGGGGCATCTGCTTTTCTTCTTGTCTCATCAGTCTTTAACCATTAACTCCACATTAGTCTGAGAATATGCAGCTGGAGCAGGATTATTCTCTCAGGGCCTGGCCTTGCAGTCACTTAAACTCACAAAAGTTTTGCTATTGACTTTGAAGGATGCGGGCATTTGAAAAATAAGCTTTGTGAAATGATGTTGGTGGTTTAAGAGACAGTGGCACTTACTGGTCCTTCCAGTTCTTGCAGCATTGCACGTTTATGTAGTTTTTGTTTACAGTCAGTGCAAAATTTGAAGGCTGACTTGGCTGATGGACTGTTTTAGCTGGAAAGTTGGTCAGAATTTTTAAAGGAAAATATTATCTATTGATAGGATTAACTGCAAACAAAAAAATTTGGTTTCAGATCAGCTCATGCAAGACTTTAATCTTCAAGTCTTGGCCTGAATTTAATATGTAGCTTTTGCAATTTGAAAACAGTATTAATTAGAAGCTAGACTGTGATTTTTAATTTTTTTTTATATAGGTGAAAACTTACTTGCCCAGGAAGGCTCAGAATCTATAGATACTATTTATTCTGGACTAACACCAGAAAGAGTAGGAGTTTCACCTTGGCTTGGTAATTGATGCCTATTTTGTAACTTGATTTTCTCTGCTTTAGGAAGCATATATTTCCTTAAAAAGAACTGAAACATTTGTATTTCTCTGAAACTTTTGAGTGTAATGTAAATGAATATACTCAGCTTTGATTCCTGGAGTTTTGTACAGCTGTAATCCCACCACAGGCTTACTGACCCTGTGTAAAATACAGGCCTTTCTATATTTAGCAAACTCTCTTCTCATTCTGTTAATGTGGACTGTGATTCTTCACCCAAAGTACTGCAACGGATACTATAATCTCTCTTTCCCTGTGTTTCCTTTTGATCTTAATATTGTTCCTGTCTTTTATGTTTGGTATGTATATATGTTTTTGTAATCCTTGTCTTGAAGGAACCCCTTTTGTATTTCATTCCCAAATTTGGTTTACTATTAAATGCTGTTGCCAGTGATGATGATATCATTTCTGGGAAAAGAAGAGGGATGGATGGTCCTCATTCATTAAGGAAGAAATAAAAAGAGGTCTTTGGTCAATATTGACTCTATACATGGATAAACTGCATAGATTTTGTTTTGAGGTGATTTTGTGTGACTTAAGACTGATCAACACAGCTGGTCAGACTGAGGACCTTTTCTAAATCTAAGTTTAAAACATCGTTAGAGAGCTGATGGCTCTCCCATGATGTTCTGGAGTTACTGCTCCTTCAGTGCAGGGCTGGTTTGAAGGCAGGCACTCGTGGTCATAGGAAGCCTTGAAAATACTTGTTTGCATGTGTTCTAAGAAGCTGTTCTAGGACATTTTTGGAGTGCTTTAACAAAGGAGGAAAACACAAGAGAATCATGTGATGTGTATTTGAAATTCACTTGCATTCTGGATTTCTGCAGTTAATGTTTTCAAGTCTCTCTGTGCAACAAAGAGAACAAAAAGCACATAGAGAAGACATCAAAACTGAGTCTCATGTAATCACAGGAGGTTAGAAGATGGGATTATAAGATAAATGTTGAAATATCAGTGATTTATAGTGGCATTCACAGAAGTTGGTAACTCTATTAGCATGGTTTTGATTTCTTGTTGTCCTAGTGTAGTTTTTAGGTGTTCAATGTGTAAAAATAACTAATATAATGAGCTCATTTTGGGTGATTTATTCTAGACACAGTCACTGTCTTTGAAAATAAGCTGTGTTGAAGTGCAGAGTTCATTGCAGAATATCACTGTGTGGTTTTGTGGCTCAGAATCTGTAGTGGAGGGTGTAGGAAGCTGTTTCTGGAACTCCCTGTGCCTGGGACTTGGCTGTGTGTGACAGCAGAGGGTGCTGGTGCCATCCCTGAGCAGCGCAGGAGGAGAATTTCGGTGTATGTTTGTATGTGCACTGTTACAATGAGAGGAAAGCACGGAACACCAGCCTTCTCATGTAGAGGTTTGGATAGAGAGGGCCCCCCTAATGTATTATATTATGTCTTTTTGAGGGCTGCTGTCTAAAATAAAAGATGTAATTTGTTTGGAAGTATTACAGTAGAAATTCTCAGCTCAGCAAAGCTGCAGTTCCTGAGTGTGTGCCACCTGCTCTCCTAAGTGCTTTTCAGATCAATACAGGAAAGATATTAGCCTGTGAGGGTACTGTGTCCTTTAGAGCTGTTCCTGGAAGAGGATGGATCTGAAGGATACATGTAATGAGAGATGTGATTAGCAGCCTAATAAAAAAGGCAAACCTTTTTCTTTGTCTTTTCCTCCAGTGTTTGTTAGCCTACTGACAATTTTGTTAGAGATTTATCCTGGTTATAAGATTTGACAAATTTGACACATCAGTCATCACCAAAATGTTAGTAATGATGATGTGGAACCTCTTGGGGAATCGGAGCATCTGTTTAAGATTCTGACCTTGATTTGCTTGCTCTACTATAGAATTCTGTCTCCTCTATGTTGTCAGGAAGTATGGCACCCAAAGTATCAATATTTGTTACAGGCTACAGCCTGGGATAGTTCTTGGTGCAGAGGTTCACTGAAACCTCTGGTTTTCATTGAAAACGGCTTTTTATGTCTTTTATGGAAGTAGGCAGGTGAAATAAACCGTAAATTCTGAACTTGAAACACAGAAAGGTTACTCAGGTATTTCCATCTGGGTGGTTGAAGGGGCATGGCTCGATGATGAATGGAAGTTCAGCTTGAGAAATGAAAGGCTTAGAGTGGGAAGCTACAATTCAAGTTACTTTTCCACAGTGGGATGGATCTCAGCCCAAGGAAGGGCACTGAAAGGGACCTTTAAATAGTGGTTTTTCCTGCATTTCTCTCTGCACGTAAGGGATACCAGACCTCGTCGCTTTGAACCACATGAAGTAGGTGAGCACCATGACTGCACTGCAAATCAGAACCTGTTGTGAACTGCTGATCAAGTCCACAGCAGTGCAGCACTTTAAATGGAATTGCTGTATGATCTGTGCATTAAAAATGCAACTGCTCAGGAGTGAGCTAAGCCGAAGTTTAGCAGCTTCCTCTGACTTGAGGGGCAGATTGTTGACTATGGAAAATGTGAGATGCTATTTTTATTCTCATTGTGCTAGGAGTGATTTAAATAGAAGCTGTTTTAATAGCTGTTTATTCTTTAGAGGCAGTTCAAAGAAGAAAAATCTAGAGGCAGATTATCTAAACAGGATTATTAACTGTCAATTCTTGGACTGATCTGTAAGCCAAGTTAGTCACTAAACAAGAAGCAGGTATGGAAATGGGTGAAGTGCGGAGTATTTAATTTATATAATTTTGTATGATGTAGAGATAGAAAGACAGAGGAAGAGATTGATTGACATAAATAACCTACATGGAAAAAGTTGTTTGGTACCTGGAAGACTCGTTCCAGTCTTTCTTCTCTCTGCCTCGGAATATATTGCTTCCCTCTCTAAGCATTCTTACTTTTCATTTGTGAGATCAAACACAATTTTTACTTAACTTGTCTTGTAGTCAGTCCTATTTTACAGAATTTGGATGAAAAGCTGACAAACCCAAGATCACATACCTGTCAGTACTGGCAACCCTTGTTCAAAGTTCACCCTAATCTACATGATTAAGCAAATACTTCATTGCATTTTCCCTATTATACCATTCTGACTCCAAATTAGTTTTGATTTACAGGTATTTTTCCAACACAGAAGGGTGGGGTCGACTGCTTTAAAATTAGAGCCTTTCCACATTGCTTAGGAATCCGTTTCTGTGGCATTGAGGTAACTTCTTCCGAGTTACACAGTAAGTTCACTGCAGCAATGTATGGAAAAAGGTCGAAGTCCTGGGGCTGTGTTGTGTTTCCCTAGAGTTTAAATTCCATGCAGCAGCCTCTCCTGATGGTGTCACTGGCAGCGCTGAGAGCTGACAAAGCAGGAGGGGATGTTGCTGGTTGGCTCCTCGAGGGTGACACTCAGGCTGTGCTAAATGTCTACGTCACTGGTGGCATGGGCAAGGGGGGTAAAGTGACAGCCACTGAGTAGCAGTGCAGGGGTGACTTGCACCCCAAAGGTGCAAATTTACCAGTTGTGCCTGTGGGATGAAATAACTTCACTGGACTTTGTGAGCTGTAAGAAATATGTTTTATTCATACAGGAGTAAATAAAGTGGCATTTCTGTCACAGCTAGAAGTACAAATTAGGATTTATGTACATTAAACTAGAGCTGTGTTTTAAACACAAGAGGCATTTACTCAGTTTGGATCCTGAGTCATACATATTTCAAAGCGGAGGAATAAAGATATATTTTAGTACAGCATTTAATCGTAAAGAGAGTTCTGCCCGAAGATGAGTGACCTCATATGTAGTTACATGAAAAGAAATCAGAACTGAGCCTCATTTTATGGGAGTTTTTCTTCCACTTTGACAGAGCAATTTATTACATAAGCATCCTTAGTTTTATGATCCCTATAAAAAAATAACTGTTTCCTTACTTTGCATTGTTTATAAAATAAGAGCTTTGGCTGTGAGATGTACTACATATGGTGGTAGAATAATCACAAAATAATTGCATGAAAAATGCTAGAAGAATCAATATCAGTTCTTATTTGCTATTTATTTAATAATTTCAGAGCATGACCTGCTACTAAAGCCCAAATTCTGCCAAGTACTCCGTCATGGTTCAGTGTGGGCTGGGGCTTGGACTGACCCTGTGGGGCCTGTCCAAAGGTAGATTGTGGGTCTAGTCCTGCTCTTCACTGGACACAGTGCAAATTGGATTTGGCCCCTTTTAAGAGATGTTTGAGCAAAGTGGAACAAAAGCTTTCAGAAAAGTGTGTTATTTTTTTAGTAGCGAACCATGTCATGGAGTTTCAAACAATATAACTCAGGGGTTGATATGGCATGGGCTGATGTGACAAAGTGTAATGTTGCAATCCAACCATACTTGGATGGAGGAAAAGTTGAATCTTTCCACTTACTCCTGGGAATCCAAGCAGGCTGGTGTGGTTCTGGGGCTGTGCTCAGCCGAATGCCTCTAGGATATGTTTGGCCTAGACTTGCTGGGTGTGAAGGTCTTCATTTATTCCTAGGCAATGCACCCCAAAATAGTACCTGAAGTGGTCAGAAGTTCTGAGCAAATACATCTTCTCTAAAGGCACATTTGATAAGCCACTCCTGAGAGTCCTTTAAACCCCAGTGAGCAGTAGCTGCTCCGTGCAGAGGGTTTGTATCCGTGCCCACAGGCACCCGGCACGTTTGGCTTTGCGTTCCGACAGCAGCTCCCGCCTGCCTTACAGCAGGACAAGTGTTTGTGCAGCTTCAGTGTAGGGGCTCTCTTGAGAGAGCTGTGGCCAGTCCTTACCCAGACAGGTGTGTTCCATGGCATGTTTGATTAATCTGGCTCCGTGGGTTTCCTGCAGCACAGGTGTCTTTATGACTGCCAGCCGCTGATCTGGCCCCGTGTGCTCAGTTCACGTGCAGCAACAGTCTCCTTTGCAATTTCACCAAAGTCACGGGAATTGGCAGGAACTGAGTGAATGTAATTTGGTTTTGCTGGTTCATATCTCATTCCATCCTATTCTTATGGATTTCACCTTTGAAGGCAGTAGCTCAAAAGCGAGAGTGTACAGGGACGCTGCTCTGACTAATTAATTTTTAGGGCATGCCACTCCTTTCAAAGGGCAGTTTGTGTCTCTCGAGCGCTAATGACACAGCGGAAGGAGCTGGGATGCCATGGTGGGATGCCTGGAGCCCTCTGAGGACACCCACGGTGCGGCAGAGCCTATTCCCCTCCCTGCCCGACCTTCCGTGCGCTGGCCGGCAGCCTGAGAGCCGGCTCGGGAGCAGCGGGGTGAAGCGGGAGGCCGGAGTGTCCGCCCCGTCGCTGCTCGGGCGCTGCAGGCTGTCGCTCCGGGCCGGAGCCGGGCCCGGCTGGCCGGAGCCGCTGTCCTTGCCGCGGGGTCGGAGCCGCTGTCCTTGCCGGCTGGCCGGAGCCGCTGTCCTTGCCGCGGGGTCGGTGCCCCGCTCCCGCGCACGGCCCGCGGGCGGCCGCGGCTCCCCGGCGCACAGCCCCGGCGTTTGTTTGCTCTCCGCTGGTGATTCCCTCGCTGTGCTGATGGAACCGCGGCCATTGCATAATAACCGAGTCCTCGAAATTACTTTCTCGTAGCTTTTGCCGTGTGAAGGCAGTGGAGGCAGCAATGCTGGCGGTGTCCAGAGCCAGAGCTGCTGGAACATCTGATTCCTTTGCCTCGGACGAGCAGCTTGTCGGGCTTCTCACTCTGTTCGATAATGGGAATTTCAGAAGTGTGTGCACACACTCTTGTATTGACTGGGCAGATAAAACCAACAATTTTCCAGACAGAACTCATACTTTTGCTAGACTTTTGCATTTGTTTTTATTAGCAGTATGAGTCTGTAGCCACAGTACTGCAGTAAAGACTTTTTATTTTTGGGAGTGACCTAAACAGCGTCAGCCTTTATGCAATTTTCCAAAGAAATGTAAAATAATAAGAAGGATTTCAGTGCTAAGTGGCACTTTGGGCTTTCTTTCAGATCTGAGGAACAGCTCTGTCAGACAGAAACAAATCTGCTAAAGCCAATGGAATTAGTTTGGTCTAAATAAGATTATAATTGGGCCTTTCTGTTTCTGCATTGCTCAAAAATAAATCCCAGTAAACAACTTGAGGTCAAGTCTCCTCCTAGCTACACCAGAACTGTGTTGAAATCGGGGGAAATTGCCCCAAATTCACTCTACCTGATAGCCTACAGCGTGAAAATGGTTGAATATACGTCTGTGTTTCCTAGGTAGCCCTTTCAGAACATGACTTGTATTTAACAGTTCTAGTCTCTTACTAGAAATAGTAATTTATTGGCTTCTTTGACTTCCTCCATGTCACTGCAGACATCCCTTCCCCTGAGCTGTCCCAAGGTGGGAGATTTCACAGGCTGACCACAGCCGGACTGAGGTTTTGGTTCTGTGTGTTGTGGAACTGTAATCCAGATACGCTGCTCTGGTCCAGATTTGGATCTGAACTCCCTCAAAGTGTGGGGATATTTGGAGGATTGTTTTTAAACCCATACAATTTTCTTGTTCTTACATACAGTGTTAATTTTGGATTCACTCTATTAATATACAGACTAATAGCAGAATAGCTGCTACTATCAACACATAATCATAAATATTTCTACTAATAGCCCAAGCCTGACATTCTGACTCTAATTAATCTGATTATGCTTAATAATAAATTGTAGTAATGCTTTGGACATATTTTTTAACTGGTGAGGCTGCTAATCATTCACTGGCATTCACTGGGCTAGGGATTTACTTTGCTTGGAGGCAGTATTACTCCCTGGCTAAAAAGATGACTATCTCTGTGTTTCTGGAATCATCAAAGTAACCTTTTTTTTTTCTTTGTAGTGTAGTGAGATGCATTGAAAGAAATCAATTTATGGGAAACAATCTGTCTACAGCATGAAAAATAGTTTTGGGGTAGGTCTTAGTTTATTTTTGCTTTCTGAAGTCTTTGATGAGTTAACAGCTGTGTGCTTAAAGCACAGAAATGAGAGCTAAACTGAAAGACCTGTGACCATTTATTGTCACAGGAGGCAAATTTATTGGAGGCAAATTTTCGCTAGCTAGGAAGGGCTGAAAATGGGAAGCTGGTCTCCATTCTGGTTTCCGAGAAGAGAGTGTGTGCTTTGGCTCCAAAGGCAGGGAGTAGACGCAGAGCTTTTGCCTGTTTTCTACAGGATATCCCACTTCACTCTTGCTGGATACCTATTTCATGGAATATGTTCTGCAAATTTGCCTTCCAGCACTGGTTTGCTATGGAAACTTGTCCAGCATCTTTTATGTTCTGGTGAGACAAGGCTTTGTGAGACCTGCAGGTGCCTGCAGGACTTGTGGACGGTTGACTTTGACCAATGTGAAATGATGGTTTCAGGTTCAGTGCCTTTGCTGAACTACCACTGATGCAAGCTGCCTCCACAGAATAAGCCCAAGTGTAAACTTTTCTTAAAGGATTGAGGAAAAAAGTTGGTCTCTGGCAATGAAACACTGTTTTTATTTTAGGCATCTCAATGTATGAGTGAGGAAGTAATCTGATTAGCACATTTGCTAGAGAAATGAACCAATAGGAAGGTGAAAATATTAATGAAAGATAGAGTTGATTTATACTCAAACTGGCCTTTAAATTTGCAATATATGCTGCAAGAACATGCTTACATAACCTCTATTTCTATTCATAAAGGTTTATGTGGGTCTATATTGAATTATGCATTTAAAATTAATCCACTGAGGCAGCCCACTGAGATGCCACTTCTCATTTAGTAACTGCATTAAGGACTTTGTGCTTCATTTAGAAACTGTGAGAAGCTTGCTTTGTGCTGTGGAGAGGAACTGGCCTGCCAGATTCAGACTGGCTATTATAGGGTCTTTAAAACAACCATCTCTCTGTCTCTCTCTTTCCAAGTTACCAGTACAGCTCTATTCTTGACTCGTGTGACCTGACTCATGCAGCTTGGCTGAACCTGACAGACCCAACCGACTCGTGTCAGATTCTTAGAAGAGATTAATGAAGATTTTCTTCAGCGGTTGGGAACAGCTGATTCTGCCTTTACGAGGCTGTGGGGACCCAGAGTGAACAGAGGCACACATTAGGTTTTTATACCAGCAGCTGTAATTCAGATTTATTAAGTGTTTTCCTTGTGTAGCTTTCCAGTTCCTCAGACACTGCAAAAGGGTCAAGAGCTCTTCTACATGTTTACGTGGGTTTTATTCTAAGAAATCTTAGACTCTTGGTTTGTCTGATTTGCATTCTTCAGAGTGCAATTATGCTGCAAAAATGGCATTGTGAGGCTCTGTACTGTGTCTGAACTAAACTTCTTTGGCTTAAAAATAAAAGCATATTAGTTCTGCATATCCACACTAGTGTAAAACACAGATTGACATATCTACAAAGCCTATCTTGTTGATCACAAAAAATGACTCGTTGTGGGAATGAGCGCCTTTGTTGACTCTGGGCAAACCTGTTGTCTTCCTATTCTGCTTTTGGTTGTTATTATTATTAGGATAGTGCTTTGCGGCCTTAGTTTAAAAAACTTCTGAAATACCTGGCAAGGCTCAGTTTGTATTTCTCGTTCTGGGAACTGTGCTCATACTGCTAAAATATTCAAGTGTCTTCTGAATAATTAAGAAGTTAATTCTGTGAATACTGACACTGAAGAAGTTTTCTCTCATACAGAGCTGTGTATCTTCTCTTCCATATTTCCCACCCCATTGTTCCCTGTCCCTTGTATTCTCCACTCCACCTTGCAGATAGTCCAGAGCCACCTGGAAGTTCACCACCTTCTCTGTGTGCACCTGCATGTTGGGTGATTGGCTGGGAGGTTGAAGTTTGACAGGAGGTGGTAGAAATGTCAAAAATATTGGTTAAAAGTCAGCCACCTTGTTCAAAACTTCTCAGAGATGATGGACACACAGCACCATATTGTAAGTGAAGTTCTGTATAAACCCAGGCTAAAAGTACAAATAGTTATAAGAAGAACATTCTCTCATTTTTACATTGTCTCCAGTCATCAAACTTGTTTTGTTTGCTGCTTTATTTTTGTGTGAGAGAATTAATATGTGTGATTTACTAGAGGGAAGCTAAGTTGAAAAAAGGGATTTTTATGTAAGTACAGAAAGTGCTTATTCCCCTGATCATTTTTATCTGCTACAGGATTAAATTCCATAGTCTAGATTCAGCTGCTATAAAAATTTTGTCTCTTGCATGTGTGACTGTGCTGTTCTAGATGAAGGTTTCACTGCTGCAGGGTGTCACGCAGCCAGTCCCAGAGAGGACTTCGACTGCCAGGGTAGATACTTGGAGTAAAATGCAGTAGGTAAGGTAAATAACATCTATATATAATGGACATCATTTTAAAACACTCTAGCCTTCGACAGATATGTGACGAAATTAAGACTGAAATCCTCAAAGTTATTTAGGTGTCTCATTAATGCAATGGAGAACTGGATGTCTGAGTATTTAGGGACCTGAAGTTAAATCCGGAAATAATAAACATCTTAAGGAAAGTATTATCAAAGATTAAAATAGATCAGAAACATCTTCCTTTAAGTCTCACCATTTCAAGGACTCCTTACAGATTTATTTGTGTTTAGATTAAGGGTAAATAAGATCATAAAATTAAATGTTCATTTTGATATGTGAAAAGCAACTGGTTGCATAACTGTCAAGTTATGAAACCTATATTTTTTGTCCTCTGCATTCTGAACATCTGTGG
Organism: Melanocharis versteri; assembly: GCA_013397845.1. Lineage (NCBI taxonomy): Eukaryota > Metazoa > Chordata > Aves > Passeriformes > Melanocharitidae > Melanocharis > Melanocharis versteri. The sequence continues at coordinate 25,976 of VZTG01004084.1, forward strand.
CCTATATTTAATTGTAGTTTTCATCTTCAATTTGAAGAAACAATGTTTAGCCTGAAGACAAAAGTGATCTGTGTAGCAAAATCAGCTAAATAGTGCGGCTGAGTCCCACTTGCTAATGGAAAAGGCATTTTTATACATGTTCTAACTTAGAAATTTTATTCATTTGATAGTTTAAATACAGTTAAGACTACTCTGCTATTCTGAACAATGTGAAGAATGAAAGTATTAGGACATGGAGGGATTGTAACTCAAGAGGAACAGGTGCATAAGGATAGAAGCGTGGGGCCATATTGCAGCATCAATTTTTAAGCAGAAATCCGTACTGATTCCAGTAGGAAATAATTCTAGTGAAATATTGATGAAATTATGTGATATGACCCATGGGCAGGAAATAACGAAATGTGCAAAGTAAAGCAAGCCAGTAGAAGTAGGGAAAATAATATGAAATGAAGAACCAAAAGGAATGAGCAACTTTAGAAGTAATACTCCTGAAAACTCTGGAGAATGGTATAGACAGAAGGTTTTACATAGAGTGGCAACTTGCTAATGTCATCGCCTTTGCCTCAGCAGTCCATACAGCCAGATAGCTTCAGCCCAGATCTGCAGCTGTGGTCTGTATTTTGCAGTCGGTCCATAGAATGGACCGGATGAGGTTTCCGTTTCAGTCAGCCTCATTTTTTTGACATGTAATTCAAATCAAAATGCTAATCTGCATTTGTGACTCAGAAATCTCTAAGTGACATCCTTAACAAAGAAAGAAAAGATGGAGCCTTCATGTAGAAATAGAAAGGTGATGTTTGAAAGATGTTTCTTAATTTTTGAAACACAGGTAGTCAAAAACTTCTGAGATGTCTGTGTTCAATTTGCTTCTACATTATTGTAGCTGTTAAATTCAAGGTCTCTGTAGGCTTCTTAGCCCATGTCCGAGTTGCAAATCAAGCTGCCTGCAAGTATACACTGCTGAAAACAAAGCAGGTTAGGAAGTTTTAATTCGAAAACAAATTCTGTTGTTAGATATAAATTTCGGGTTTCCCAGGTGCAATCTTGAGGAGAGATCTTGAGGTAAAACTACAATTTCCTCCAAAAACAATATGATTTATTTCCACAGAGCTAAGGAATTCTAAACTCCACTTTCTGCCTGCACATCTCAGGAAATAGATAGTTGGTTTGTCTGGCTTGGGATGGGCTGTTCAATAATGAGGTCTTGTTCATAGCCATGGCATTAAAGAGCCTTATCAACGAGGTGTCCCAGTTAACTGAACTGAAGGTGGAAATATTTCCATCTGCTATTAAAATGTAGCTTCTTGTATTCTGCCAGAGAGATAATAAGCATTTTGAGAGTTTTCTAACACACTGCCATTCATTTCCCCACATTGGATCTGTAGATTGAAAAGAACACAAAAAAGGAACCCTCAAACATACGCCAATAACACATGCATATTTATGAAGCCAGCAGTTCCCTTGTTTAAGGAGAATACTCAAAGAATTAAATTTCATAATTTTCTGAAATAGCAAGGACATTTAAAGAGCATCTGTGGATTAGTCTGAGTAAGTTTGTTCTGTGAATTACTTGAAAAGAAAACAGACTCTTCCTAGGTATTGCAACAAATTGTTCCCAGCACTTCAGCTTAATACAGTAAATGAAAATTCGGAGGAACAGCACAATATTGGATGAACCTGCTTCAGAACATTGGCTCAGGCCACAAAGCAAGTAATTAACAAGCTGAATGAAGCATTTAAGCCCACGCCTTATCATTTATGTAACTAACCTTTGAGTTTTGGACGCACTGGTATGCTGCAGTGAAGCCTACACAGTGTTTCTTTTATGTGTGTGTATTGAGCAAATGGGAAATGCATACCCTACCATTTGTTTTTCACATTTTCAGCACTTATCAGAGTTCTCTGGCTGAGTGATCTTATATTGCAAAAATGTACGCCTCTTGGTCCTTTTTTCTGTAGTGCAGTATGAATCTAGACAAGCCTCAGCCTTGTTGTGTGGGGGGGGATGTATTCTACTTTTAAGGGTGCTTTTGAGCTTGTTTAAAGCATCATTAGTAGCACTAGAAAAGAATTAATTGAATGCCACTTTTCACCGAAGAAGTGAGCAACAAAAAGAGTGACGGGAATTCTGCAAAGTCCTTGTTTATGGAGGCAGCCTTCAAAAACAGCTTTGAAAACAAATCAGGAATGCTGCGAACCAATGAGGTCTCAAAAGACGTAGTTTCCATCCTCGTCACACATCTGTTTTTCCCATCCTGAGAAATACTGGGCATGGTAGGAATGCTGAGACTGCTGATGACAACATTAGTTTCCTACAGAGCTTGTGAGATAGAAGTGGAGTGTAACATCACGTCTGCACTTGGGAAATGAGTCATTTTGCTTATTAATGCTCTCACTTTTGTCTCTCCCTCCTGGTCTTTTCTCCATCACTTTATAACCAGACTTATTTGGAACTCTTGTGAGACAAACACCATTTCTCCTTGGCGGGAGGAAAATAAAATAGCATACTTAACATAGTTATATAACACACTGCTACGCATGCCTAAAATGAGGTCATTTTGATTAATATATTTATCTGGTGCGCAGCTGTAACAGGACATGTAATTGTGATTAAAAGACCACCGTTTTCTTTAGTCTCTTTGCAATAGCCTTCTGTTTTTGTAACTAATATCCCTGAACCTGATGGGAGTGAGTTGCTGGTTATGTCATAATTTGTGCCCTTGGGCTATGGTCCTAGTCCTCCAAACCTTGGAAAATCGTTGTAGTGTAGAAGCACAGTTTCCTTTCTCTCTTCTTTCCTCTGTCAGAAGTTAGGTAAGAATTCTGCACTAATTATGTTTATTAGAAGTAATCCAGCAACATATGCATTGAAGGAGGAAAGAGAACGGGGCAAACTGCGGAATTCCTTAAAGTTGGAAATGTTGCTGGATGATGGAGAAAGTAAAAAGATGAGACGAGCGATAAAGCCAGTTACAGTGAGCCAGGAGAAAAAGTGGAGCAGCGTGCTGCAAATGTCTCTAGTATCATCTGTGGGAAAGAGAGAACCGGTAGAATCTGCTTTTGGAATACAAGCAGATGTATTTTTCTTTTGGGATGTTGAACTGCCATTCTTCAAAGTTCTGACGCATCCGGTTCTATTTCGGTTTGATGACTCCTAACTAGACACGTTAGGCGGCTGCTGCTCAGAAGCCAGCATTTAAAAACACTGTTTTTCTGTTCGACTCTTTCTGGCAAAAAGCTCGTTATTCAAGTACTTGCTCTAACCTTTAGTTACCCTGGTTGCATAACTGGAAAGCAGCATCCCACCATGCACTTCTGTGACCCAGTTGTGCCTTTCCAGTAGTGACTTTATGAGTTATGAAAGGTGTGTCTGCCACATTGCTACAGAAGCATTTACTCTACTGACCCTGATTTCCTAAATATTATATAGTCATTGATCACTAAGGAGTAAAAAACAATGTAAAAGCATGTGAAAAAAACCCCTAATTGCACTAGGTTGAAAATCCTTGTGTATGCTCTTTAGCCTTGATAGTGTTTGGACTTCTCATTGATAAAAAAAATACTTGTAGAACCAATTTTAAAATCATTAATGCTTCAGTAATCTTTCAAAATGAATTTTAGATGGTACATTCAGTACTAATAGTCACAGTACAAATCATTGGCTCATCCAAGGAAGAGCCTGAATAACAATTGCTTTGTTGAACTGATTTGCAGTCTAAATTGTGATGTGCAGCTTTCACATTTTCTAGACTGTCTGCAGACTTGCTAAAATCCTTCCACGTTATCGTATCATCTATTATCCTGTATTCTACTCATGATAAAACCTCCCTGTGGATGAGAATGAATTTCTAATGTCACATAGGGAAAACTGTTTATTGCTAGCATTACTTTTACAAAATCTTTCTGTAGCTCATAGAAAACAAAAAAGAGACATGTGCTTGGTTTTCTTTGCCATCACATAATACAGCATAAGTCAGTTATATAAATAAAGTCACTTACATAAATAGCTTAATTCTCCATTTATATGGAATTATAAATCAAGAGCAGATCTACTGAAACAAAAGATGTTACACTGGCATAAAACCGGTATTGACAGCATGTGCATACTTTCATTATATAGATTCTTTCAGCCAGTGATTTTTGGGCCTTAACAACTTGAAAATCATCCTAGCCAAAGAAGTATTTAGTATGTGTCAGCTGAAGGCTGGTCTTCATAGCAAGAAGACCAGCCTTGGTCTTTGCATCAGTTTTCTAGTAGCCTCTGTACATTAATTTTTGGTATCAAGATACAATTTATCTGTGTAGTTAAAATATAATATTACTCTTGTCTAGTAAGCATGATGTAACCAATTCTTCTGTTGTGTAGGTTTTAGAGAACTTGATATTAGTGACTGATGATAAAAGCCTGTTTGAAAATCAGAAAGACCTTTAAAAACCCATCCTAGCCCTACAGTAGTTTAGTAAAGCAGTTTCTAGTCTTCTTTCATCTGTACATGTGGCCAAGAGGCTGAGAGATGGCATTCCTTACCTTGTCCTTGGTTGTGAGTAGTATGTAGCAAAGACCAGGCAATCCATGGTTCCTACAGTAGAGGCTAAAGAACTGTTGAAACGAAGAAGTCAGCACCTCTTTTGAAGATAAAAACTGTTGCCACGACACCTTTCACCCAGTCCCACACAGAACCATGGCACATTAAGAGATGTTCCAGGATTTTGTGGCATCTCATTCACAGAATAAAAGCAGATTACTGGCAACATTTAGAGGTTGTGGCAGGTCACAGCCTGGAGCTGTCCCATGGCATGCCCTTCTCTTTGCCCAGTATGGCACAGGGTGCTGATCCCACGCACAGCAAAGCCAGCACAGGGTCTTGTGTCAGGGAACAGGGGAGCAAAGGCTGACTGGAAGCAGTGGTTTTCCTTTAACTGCTTTGCAGGACAGAAATCATCCAAAATTGCTAATGATCATTTTAATATGAAGTATTATGTAAGTGTAGATGACTTTAGCATATTTCAAATACCATTTGAATCAATCTGTGTAGGTACACACTGTTATAAAACGAGGACATAGTGAGAAAGTAGTTGGGAAATATTTTGCTATCCTATATTTGGGTTAAATTCTGTTTCATATTGCATCTAAACCCCTCTTTTTTTATAAACACTCTTAAAGCTTTCAAAACTAAAGTTATGACTTAAAAACAATAGTTTAAATCAACACGTTCCCAAGAAAAGCTTCAGTTTTGACTATTTACTATTTCCTGATGAAAATGCACTTCACCAAAGCTTCCTCTGATCAGGCACAAATGTATTTTCTTACAGATAACAGAGGCCTTGACATAATGAGTTGTAGGCTCAGCATAGGCCTCAGCCTGTGCCCTGGATTCTAAAGTAAATGCAGAGCCTGAACAAGCTTACATGAGAGGCCAGCAAGGCAACCTCTGGCCCCAGCAGTGGCTGTAAGTCACCAGCGTGCTACATCTTGCATAAATGACAAGGCAAAAGAAGCAGCCCATACACATCTAACTTGCAAAAAATTTTCAAATCTTCATATTTTTTTGTAGAATAAACTCTTAATACTAGGTTTACAAATTAAGGTATTCTTTAGCTTTCTCTGTGAACTTGAGTTTGATAGCCCTGTGGAACTTCTTAAGTGGTCATCACTGAAAACAGTCCTTTCATCACCACACAGACACAGCTTAAATAGGGCTGGGATGCATTCTTGCCTGAGACCATAAATGAAAAGGTATCCTGCTCATAGGTTTAAATCACAGCAACCTGTAAAGCAAAAAGGAATGCATCAGAGGAACCAAAGCCCAGAGAAGTGCAGGGTAGTGCAGTAAGCCAGGCCTTCTTCAGCTCCCACCATTTTTACTTTACCACAGCAACAAAGGAAGAGAGAAGGGGAAACAAAACCAAACCCAAAAAACCCAGAAAAAGCAGCAGCATGTGCTGTCCTCTTTTACAACATCTGAGGTTTGAACAACTTAATTTCTATGGTTTGGCTTCTTCACTTCAAGTGTTGTGTGACAGGAGGATCTAGCAGTTGTTCTTTGTTCCTTTATCTAAAACACCTACAAAAAGCAGCTCCTGTGTAATATTTGTTCACCTCTGTAGTTGTTATGCAAGCCAAAGAGTAAAGAACACAAAAATTTTAATTAGGAAACAACTCTCCACACAGACTTTGTTGGTACAACATAGTTATAAGTACATCTACAAACACATACAGGTTCTTTGGACTATGATTTTTTAAAATATATTTTTTATGACAATGCAAACAATTCCGGAAAAAACAAATTGCTTCAAACTTATGTAGAGGTAGCTGAACAGTATTCTGTCCAGTGATATGAGAGTATAACTTAAGTTTCATTTCAAGTTCATTACAGTGCACAAAAGGATGTTTTACAAACAAATGGAATATACAAGTCCACAAAACTTCTTATTTTAAATGGCTTGATAGATATATTTCTGGCACTCTTGTAACCACATAGCTTGATGGAATTAAATTGGACAAGTATATGGTTCCAAATTAAGACATCTTACACTGATAGTCTTTTGCTCCTCATTTTTGTACTTCTCCCGTTCCTCATCAGGGAATTATAGAAGCTATTACATTGTTTTTGCTACACTTCTGCTCTGTAAACCTTTGCTCTGCAAATTGAATGTAGAGATTAAAAGGTGCATATGTTTTATATTTATAAAATATATGGCTATGACTATTAAAAAGCTCAAGAATGGCAATAACAGAATACAGGCACTTCTATGTGAGGGTTACTTTAGACCTTATGAAAATCCAACATTAGTAAGCACTTCACATGATACCTGGATGAGTAAGTCAATGTAATAGTTCAGGTTTTTATTATCCACCATTTTAATCCTGTCTAAGCAGATTAGTTTCTTTCTTCTTTCAGACAATATTTATTTAGCAAAGTGTTTCAAGAGAGTGACTTTGCCCAAACTACCATTTTTCTATAGCCATAAGACTTTCAGTGATTTACTGGGCTTTGGAAATAAACCCCAGCTCCTAAACTACGTGCTGCACTAGTTGCAGTTTCAGTTGTGAATTAAATGAGAACTAAGCAGGGGTTGAAAAGAGAGATTGTGTTCATCTGATGTAGGACTCGGGGAAAATGCGGAGCACTACCCTAAGTGCATATAGGTCCATGGGGTTTTTATGCACAAAAACCCTACAGTTAATTTTCACTTTCTTTTTTAAATAAGTGTTTGTGAACATGTTCTCCATTCCTAAACATTGCATTTAAATACAACTCCTGTCATTGATTTAAACACCAGTAAAACTTCAGCACCAAGTAGAAATCATTAAAAAGAAAATTTTTCACAATGAGAACAATCAGCCATTGGAATAATCTTCCCAGGGAAGCGTTGGATTTCCCAACATTGGACACTTGCAAGATTTGGCTGGATAGCCTGCTGGACCATCTTGTCTAGACCATGCTTTTGCCAAGAAAAGTTGATCCTTGAGGTCTCTTCCAACCTGGGATTCTATGATTCTGTGAAAATATCATCTAAAACAGAACTCAATTCTATGAAGCTCTCCCTTTTTTTTTTTTTTAAGATTAAAACAATCTTTGGATTAATAAATCCATGGTTGAGGTGTTCTGTCAGTAAGCAGTCATACAGGACAGAAGGACGGGCCAAGCAAGACATCAGCCATTCAGTCTGACAGCTGGCATCTCTTATTGCTACAACTGCTGTAATGGAAGATATCAGCACTTAAAGTAGTTACAGAGAAAAAGCAAGAGGAACTTTTACAACCAACACCAGAATGTCACTTGAGACTTAGCATAAAGGCCTATCACACCATTTTATCATTTCATTATTAAAACTACTGAACTACTGTCTAAGCAGCCTATGCATTACTTATGTCCCCACAACGATTATTCAATACTTCTGACCACACAGGAAATGCAAGTTTGAGTCGTGATTTGGTTTGTTGGGTTTTTTGTTTTTAGCAGATGAGCAAGACTGGTCATAAAACCGGGTTTGGTGTCTAGAAAAATGTGAGCAGCTTAAATAAAATACTCCCCCAATTGGTATTTTATCTGATCAATGCTATTTCTATAATTAAACGGAAGATATTTTTAAATCTGTTCAGCTGTTTATTCATGCCTGTGATAAATGTTGCATTTACATCCTTGTACTTATTTATGCAACTGCAAAAATCAGTGATAGTGTGGCATACCTAGATTTTTTTGGTTTTAAACATCTTTACTGAAACTTTGCCATCTCAACATAATGAAGGCTAAGGGTACCCCTTGTCCAGTTTTTCCTGGACAGGTTTGTGTTCCCTAGCAAATATCTTTCTCAGTATTGTCTTCCATTTCTGATGGAATTTGAAGACCTTAGCCATTAATCTAGGATGCGTGGCCATAGAGCAGCCCCAGAGAGAATGCTATTGTACCTGTACGGATGGCATTTTGATTTGTTGTGCATATGCAGATCACCTGTTTGCATTACATGCAGTAGGTCCAGTGTTTCCAGGTTGCAGCAAATGCACTGGGTGTTCACGATGCAGGGCATGCACACAAGTCTCTGCTTAGGAAATTCTGGCAGCTTTACTCAAGGCTAACAGAAAAGACAATATTCATTTTTAAAATCAAGGATTCTTTCCATGACAGTTTCTAAAACAACAAAATAGGCAGAATGAGTATGTAGAAGACACAGCATGCAGGATAAAAAAATAATGACATCAGTGAGAAAACAGTTTAAATTACTTTTTTAAGGTCCTTTTCTCACAGATAAGAGTAACAAAAGTGGAAGCTTTTTTTTCCTGTGAGAGCAATATGAGACACTTGTGCTCTGTACATAATGGTTTGTGGAAGAATTGCATTTAATGCAGCTTCACTTCCAAACAAGCAGAAATCACTTTGTTGTTGACTTATGAAGACAAAATGCCATAGCAGGTGTCAGCCACCATCACTTGGTACTGCTCAGAACATGTAGGTGTTTTTATCCATCGTTTACAGCGTGCCAAGTACCACTCATGGAGGAAGTGCAGCAATCCAGCAGTGTGGAAGGAAGTTATAGCATTTCTAAAGTAGCTCAATGCAAACAGGATACAGATTCCATGTGCACCTCAAGGGTGAAACGTGTTTATCTTCCATTTGTTTCTTTGGTACCCTTATAAAAAAGTTCTACAGAATTTAACAAAAAGGGAACAAAGGTAGCTTTATGGAAACTACTTTTAACTATTTCTGATGAGATAATGGAAAAACACACAGAAAAATGACATTAAATTCCACTGCATTTTTTTCATAAAGGCATGAAATGGCAGAGTGCTATCCTGCATAAAAAAAACCAAAGAAATTTATAGCATTCCATAACATTCTCACTTCATTCTAGTTTTGCCACTGAAAAGGAAAACAGTAGCTTAGAATAAAAGGCCCAGTTTTGCTCACATTGAAATCAGTGAAAGTCAAAATTAGATGGAGGTAAGAGCAGTCCCAGAAAGTGGTACACTGTAAGCAATAAAAGCAGCAAAACAAGTATATGAACGGTTGATTAAAAAAAAAATCAAAACCAAGATACTTCCTGTTCTCATTTCTGCCCTATTTTTACCTGCTTTATAGCTAGAAGTAATCACGCTAAAATTCACTTGCTTTCCTTGGGAGATAACTATTATTAGCAACACTACCCAATCTCTTAAGAGAAAAGCAATGGCTGGGTAGAGATTTGAAGCTAACAGAAACCTGAAGATTGGGGTGAAATAAATAGCATTTATTACAACATATTCCTTCTTATGTGACACAAACTACCCTCTGAGTCCTACAGTTCAAAATAACTTCCCCCTCCCACACACACACTCCAAAGCCAAATCCCAGTCCCACCAAACAATTAAATGAAATAAAACTCATCTTAACAGCAACAAGAGTTGATGGGGGGAAAAAAAAAAATCTGTGTATTAACCTACAATGAAATGACACCAGTACTTCCAGTTTTCTCTAGGATAAGCCACTTTCCATATATTGCAGCTCTTTCTTCGCAGTTGTTTGTAGCCATTGTCCATTTTTGCAAGAAAGAGTTCAGATATAAATTCAACTTCAAGTTATTCTGTTCTGTGAAATATTAGGGGTAGATCCTTCTGTCACCACTATGCTCAATTCCCACTGACATCAACCATCAGTACTTGAATTTACCCAAGCACTTAAACACGTGCTTAAGCAGGTGCTTGACTGTTTGGTTGTACCAGGAACCTTGCCACAAGCATAGGATGAACCTTCAGCAGCTGTGCTTGAATTAACTCAGATAATCTGTGTATTCAAAGACTTCAAGGCAGGATGTTCTGGGGGCGTTCTTAAACTACAGTAGAACTGGGGATGAGTAGAAAAACATTCGAAGTATTTGAACACAAATAACTGAAAAATTATCAAAGCAGTTGCTTGTGCACTGCTAGAATCATCATTTTTGCCCCCAGTCATAAATACAGGGTAAAAACACTATAAATAGAGCAGCTCACTTTCCTTTAGTGAATGAACACATAAATAATATACATTTTGAAACAAAAAAATCATAGTGCAAAAATAAATTATCAAACAGAAGTTGTGAACATTATTTTACACAATGCTATATAAAACCTGAACCATTTGAATAAAAGACTTTGCAGTTCACTGAAATAATGCATTAACCTTATTATTTCTGCTTCACATTAAACTGCACAGTTTATCCTTTATCCACTAAAAAATAAAAATAAAATAAATTAAAAAAACCCTTAAGATTTTTAAAAGGTTTGTGGCAAACAAGATCACTTTTTGTTCTATCACATTTGTTATTAATTTAGCAGTGCAGTGATTGAATACTCGTCTCAGTTCCAAATGGAAACTATTGAAGTACCCATAAACATCCCCTGCTCTTTATAACTCATTCTCTTTGAAATTCAGGCTTGAAACATCCTGACACTCAAATCTGTAAGACATTATTGCAGTTAGATGAAGTTACAAGAGACAGTCAGCAGTCAAGGACTGTGGGAGACTCCCCAGCTCTGCTCCTCACCATCACCGTGCTCTTGTACGAGACATGAATGTAAGGACACGTCTGATGCCATTCAAGCGGTCTTTGAGGGATTTCATGGCAAGGAACGGCAGCTGAGCTCTGTTCTCAAGTGGAAGGACAGCCAGGACCCACCAGCACCAGGCTGGCCCATTGGGGTTAGCCTGCAGTCAGGGGGAAAAAAAAAGAAAAAAAACGAGTCAGGATTCATACAGCTGGTAAGGTCCTGTTTTTGAGGATTTAACTCTGAAAACAGAGTTTTTGATAGCAATGTAGCAAGTAGATAATTTCATTGCCAGCCCTAATGGCTTGTGGTTACTGGTTGGCCAGAAACAGATTACAAACAAGTGGCACCTTTCCTAAAAATAGGATGTTAAAGGCATTTCTATTACTAGCAACAATTTATGGGCTGGGCCTTCTGGATTTTTTTAAATCTATTTTTTTCCCCATGTTATTACTGACCCAGCTTTTTAGGATTCCTGCCTTCCTTCTCCATACTTTATGGCACTACTTCATATTTAGCTCTTGTTATACTCTGTTATTTTAGGACCCCACCATTTGCAGTCCTTTAACAAAAGTAAAAAGTTTCCAGTTGCCAATTTACTCTCAGTCATTTAATTGGGGAAGTAGAGCAGGCAAAAAGGCAGTTCAGTCTCCTGGGATTAATGCAGTGAGATAAATGGTCTCAGAAAGTTATCAGCATTAAATATGAGCTTTTTCTTTGCAACTGCACTACCACCGGTGTGTGGCAACAGAATTCAGAGGCTCAGCTTACGTGGGGTAAATGCAGAGTATTCATATTTTCATCTCAAAACACAATGCCTGCCAGCTTATCGGATATCCCTGCTATTTCTGTCTCTAAAAGTTACATAAGCCACTGATTCTGGGTACCTGTGGGTCAGGATCCTTAGCTGGCATTGGACCAAAATGACTGAGAATTCGACTTTTGAGTGCTTGCTTGAGGGAGTTAAACCACATATAAGCCTGATCATAGACAGAGTCATGGAGAACAAGTAATGCAGCATACTCTTGTCCTTGCACCTGGAACGAGAAGTGAGAGGGGGAAGGTCACTGTTAGTTCAGTCTGCACGTTGGGGAAGGCATAGCATTTTTGGGATTTTCTGGGGTGTGAAGGGGAAAGGAAAAGAAAAAAAAACCACCATGCCAAAAGAGTTCTGAGATAAATACTGAGAGCTCATTTGGTGTTTCCCCTTCTGATGCCCCTCCCCTATCCAAATTCTTCACTTTGCCTGTATTCTAAACCAAAAATATCTATTTGTAGAATTTGCGCTTTCTGGATTGTTGTATGAAAAAAACCTTTACACAAACATCACACAAAAACAGAAAAAAAGATTATGCAAAGCTTAAAAAAAAAAAAATCAGTAGAGCCTCAGAGTAGACGTTTTATCTTCCCACTACATACCAAAAGCTCTTAAGAATTAATGCAAGCAATTTTGAAGGCACCCAATCCTGCTGCTTCTTACTTGAATGGGGATTTTCTAACAGGCTTCCATACAAATGGTGTCAGGTACCCCCTCCACTCTCCTCTTATAAACTGCAGTTATTCTGTCTAGAAGAGCAGCAAGATCTCATCCTGGATTCACTTAGTCTTGTCCCCTGATAAATACCTCCAGGAATCACTCTTCAGTACATAGGCAGTGTGTGTGCGTGCTTGTGCTAACTACTGTTTCCCACCTTAACCATCAGCAGTTATTAAATACCACAAATTTGTTTTATTAGAAGTTTCTACAAAAAAGAACTCACTAAAAACATACATGCTTGGAATTTCACATGAAATATTTCTAAATTTACCTTTTGATCCTCAATATACTCAATGTCTGCTGTATTATATCCATCACGCTGGCTGTGCTGGATCACCTTAAATCTCCTCTTGCCAATGCTGTCTACAACAGAGCGACCATCAGCAAAGAATTCAACATTTCTTATCTCCAGAATGCAGCCATAATCTGCAAACCTATTGAAATCAGAACAAAAGCAAGCAAACAAGTCTTATTCTCTCCACCCTGAGTTCCACAGAGCTGCCATACAGCCAGTCCCTACCATAAAGGTATTTACCCATGTCAGCTCATTTCTATTGTTCACAGCACTGACCTGCTGAAGTTCAAATTATTCCACAATTGTTTGCAAAACTATCAGGAAGATTCAGACTGTCTAATCTGATTAATGCTAACTGGATGTTTTGGAATACAGGGAACATCTTATGAAACTGAAAGTTATACAGATCAGAAGCACACTTCTTCCATAATCCTAATATGTTCAGTCAATTTGTACAGAAGGACAAATGAAATTCAGAATATTAGCATTATGGAAGGACTAGGAAATCTATGAAGAAAAAAGTTTTTATACAATTTCAGCAGATTTTACTTTGCAGGTGGGTATTTTCTGCAAATCATACTTTTCACAGCATATACATACCCAGCAGGTTTATAGCATAAAAAAAAGGAAGGGAAAGCTAAATAGAGTCAGACATTGAAGTCAAATCACCTAAGACTGACTGTAAATGGCTCAATGTAAATGCTCAGCCAATCCTTATGAAGGTCCTCTGTAGCCTCCACTATATTCAGAACAGTGAGGATATAAACATATTCCATAATTTAAGGAAATTTAGGCCAAGAACACGCCTTACTGCCATTTCGATTTCTTGTGCCAAAACATTCAGCAGATTTGAAAGCAGTAGAAAAATACACTTTCTTTCCATGTATTACAGGAGGTCTGCAGCTCAATCACATTACACATGTTCAGGTATGAGTGTTTTGAGAGAACAGACCATCAAGTTAATCAGAATCCAAGTGCCCAAGAGAAAAACTTCCATCTCCTCAATGTCTTTAACCTGCATGATTAGGAAGAAACTTTCTCTACTGGGAAACTACCACAGATATTACAGCCATGGACCTTTCTGCATCTCTCCACTGGCTCCAGACTAAGTGGGTACCTCACATGGTCTGAGCTCTTCACTCACCCCTTGACAGGGTCGCTGATGCACATCCCAAACTGCTTGGTGCCAGTCTCCATGCACCTCCGGATCATCAGCCGGTAGCACGGCTCAAAGATGTGCAAAGGACATGGGACTGTAGGATAAGCCATTGTGCACACAAATATGGGAACATTCTTATTTAGGCTGTAAGAAAGAAAGGAAAAATCAGATACGATGTTTTACCAAACTACTGACACGTAGTAATATATTCTTTAAAATTATGACATCTTTAAATAGAAATTATAACATCTTTAGAATAAAATTCTTAATGGAGTAAGTAAAAGCTGAAATTATTTTCCCTATAACTGACTAAATACTCTACTAAATGCCACTTAATAGCAGACAAATTTTTCATTAAGCTTTCTGGATTTGCTAGTGAAAGCATTACTGTATCTCTAGTATTGCTTTTATTTTATTTCCCTTAACCCCCCCCTTTCTTCCCTATCCAGTATATTCCAAACCCCACCCTGTCAGACTACTTCTACCTATTGTCTCATTGTGCCTTTCATAGAGGTCCACTGAAAGCAGACACATTGCTTTGTATTTTGTTTATAAAACAACCTTCTGGATTTCCTCTACTTCTCTTTATTGTTTTGTACAGTGCCTAGTTTTTATGCTCACTCAAGCACAGCTTCACCTGGACCCTGTTCTCTGAAATCCCATGATACAGAGAAAGAAGCTCCATCAGCATCTCAGCTCGTGTTCCACAGAAGCCAGAGCCATTCACAGCTACCAGCAGCAGAATCAGAGATGGGATTTTACATGAATAGTTTACATACTTGGAAAGCTCTGCTATTTCCTCTTCATAAATCTTTCTCCTTTCAGTGAGTTCTTCTGGAAGATATCTGGCTATTAGCTCCTCCATCAGCACTGTTTTACAGTATTTCCTCATAGCCAAGCACTGCAGTAAGAACACACACAAGCAGTTAGAGAGAACATCCAGCACCTCACAGTGTATAGTGCCTGTGCAAAGGGCATCATCCATTACCCCCATTTTCTGATGTCTGTGATTCTACCATCTGTTAAACTTGCTACTGAAGAGTTGTTTTTTGACTATTCCCTGTGTTACAGACATTTACTCAGGAAATCTGGAAAGTAAAAATCACCTACAGATTTTCTAAGTACAGGCCTGGTCCAAAGGTTTGAACAGAGACTAGCCATGCTTGGCAACTCACAAGAGCATTTTAAAAGTCACATTCTTCCTAAGTTATGTAATATTTCTTTCGTGTTGGGAAATATCAAGGCTGTCTGAAGGTGAAGTTGTTCCTATCACTTGCACTTGAACTTATGCTGAAAAAATCCAAGGATTACCTCTGAGAGCCCTTCCTTGCACAGGGGACATTTTGGGTTGTGATCCAGGCATCTCTCCAGACATTTGAGACAGAAGGTGTGTCCACAAGGTGTAGTGACAGGTTCATAGAAGAGCCTGGATTGGAAAATCCAAGAGCAAAAAGACAACAATATCGTGTACTAAAGTAAAAGAAAAAAGCTGCTACCAAAAAGAGCTGAATTCATTCACTAACTTAATTACTGACTACTACAGGGATAAAGTTGCCTCTAGCTTTTAATTTCTTCAACCAACTTTTGTATTTATTCAGCTTACAGACTTTTTTATTGCCACCCAACATGAAAGGCAGCCCATGAACTCTGACTTCAGTGAATGTGAGGGACAATATTGTCACAAACTTCCAACAAGCCAGCATTTAATTTTCCTCTGTGTGAGCAATAAACAGAAGCAGAAGTTGGACCATCTGACTTCACTAATGAAATTGAGCAATACTTGCACAACTATTACCAAAATTTTGTGATTACTAGTATGTGTAGAGCTAAGCACAAAATACCTATTTGCAGTAATAGCCCACATCAGTAATTGCAATAAACCAGGACTTGGCAGCTCTGGAATAAATGGTGGAACTCAAAGATCCTGGAGGTCTTTTCAAACCTAAACAATTTTATGATTCTATTATTGCCAGCTCTAATGGGTATTCATCTCTTTTTTTTTTTTTTTAATAGAGTTTTTAACCTTCAAGTGACTGCTTTTCTGGAAAATGAGTGACAGGAGGTTCATGTTACATCTGGAGGAATATTTAAATATATAAGGCCAGGTCTTCAAAGTATCATGGTACCTATTCTTTACCCATTTCAAGTGCCTCCATGACACTTATTTTCATGTAAAGATTTTTTTTCCTTATTATGATTATGTGATATTGCAAAGTCATGTTTCCTTGTCAATAAAAACCTTAAGAAGATGTAGATAATACAGAAGCTTTTTTGAAAAATAGAAATATTTCAAAACTAGAAACTAAATTGTCTGGAATATACTGTATTTTACAACATACTGTGTAAGCATTTTAAGGTCTTAAATACTAGTCTCATAATTTAAGTGAATTAATAACTTTTCTTTAAACTATTAGTTTATCAAAACAATACACTATGTTCTATTAAACATGTGGAAATTACAATACGCAAACCCACATTTATTAGGATCTTTGACAAGATAAGTGTATTTAAGAATGCAATCAGCTTTTAACAAGACTGCCACAGAGAGCTTATTATATGTCATTAGTTACTAAAAACATTGACATTTAAGCAATGGAACATATGAAATAGTATCTAAAATGCCACACCTATCTTATTGCAACCTGACAGTGTAATTGAAAACACTTGTTGATTGTTTCATGAACAGAAACCTCACTTAAACTATGTGGAACACTGAATTCTACCCTGTGTTCCAGTCAGCACTGCATTGCATATGTAATTATTTGGTAGGGACTGACTTCATCTGAAATGTAGCATAAAGACAAGATACTCCTGTTAGGACTCCCAAGTCTGCCCCAGCTCTCACAAAAGCCAGCAGCAGCTTTTCCCAACAACTCTAAGAGGACCTGGACAAGCTCCATGACTTGCAGAAAAAACACTACACACCAAGACTTCTCACGACATTTTCTTGAGCTACGGTAACAGCAGAAACTAAATTGCTGCAGAATAATGCTCCTTTTCTCACCAGTATGTTGCTTTGACTACTCTGTATGTTCTGCTTGCTGCTGGAGCAAAGGTAGATCAATAACATTTTGCCCACTCCATCAGACAAACAGGTTAATAACAGCTCCTGCAGTTAATTGTGAACAGGTCAGTAGGTTACTAGGTAATTAGTCCAAAGTATCTCAGGAACCCAATCCCCAAAACACTTCTGAAGAACATGGCAGGGAATAATTATAATCAGTCTGCATAAATAACAAGAAAGATCTTAGGAGAGCTTTCCTGAGCACAAGCCTTCCTTGTGCAGTGATGCTACAAAGCCAACATCCTTCTGAAGGCAAGGCCTGGATTTGTGACTGCAATTACAAGCACAGCACCTGTACCATCCTCTATACTGTAAGGGAGCCAGTAATCCTTGGGCTAATTCCTTTACTCATGTATTGTAGTCTGGCTGTTTCTGATTTAACATAGCAGATGAGAAAGTAGGACTAATTAATTTGATTTAAAACATCTGAAAAAAGCTTTGTGGACATGATAAACAAGCAGAATTACTAAACCATCTAAGACTAATTGTGTGGCTTTCTGTTAGAGGAAGGTTTTTTTCTTTGCACTATTGAGTGTTTTGACAGCTGCATAAACTTTTGGAACATATTTCAGCTGTAGACAGACAGAGGGAGAGGGGGCAGATCTGATTTATTCCAAGCAGAAGCAAATCAGACAATACAGCAGTTGGTCCTCAAAGCTTTCAGTTTGTCTGAAACAAAGTGAAGCCTCCTCTTCTGTGTACAAACAACAAAATCCAGATTTCTCAAAAAACAGGCCTTCAGAAGTAAATCCCTAAAGAGGCTATCTGCTATTTAAGAATTAAAAAATATTGTGCAAAACTAACCCCAACATGAATTATAGATAAATCTGGGTAATTAAAAAAACCAAACAACCTAAGCAACACTCACCGCAGGGAGTGAAACACCTTCCCAATATTTCTAAGTCAGTAAAAACCCCCCACATAATGTATTTGCCAAAGTTAAAATGTTTTGTACAAAACAAGTAGTAAAATAGATGTAGTTGACAACTCCTACTTGTTTTACTAAGTCATTGCTGTTTCCAAGAATAACTGTTGCTTAACTGGAAGAAGAAATCTTCAAGCAAATGGAGTGACTGCCTCAGTAAAGTGAGGAACACATCTCTTAAGCAAGCAAGTTAAAACACACTCTTGTTTACTTGCAAGATCCTCCTATTGCAATAGCAGCAACACAGTACTTCACATGCAAACTCAGAATATTCATCGGATGTGGTCTCTTCAGGTATTTTGTGTTTTTCATGACAAACAGCTGTGCAAGTTCCCAGATGACAACCTGTGGGTTTGTGCACTGTGTCAGTGGCTGGGTGGGTGTCAGTGGTGAGAGCAAATCTTTCAGACACCTTCACTAACACCCTCAGGTGACATTGTGTGCCCTTTCCAAAGCAATCACTAGCCCAAAGAAGATCAAAGAGTCCCCATTCATCAACGGTGCTTGGAACCAAAGGTCTAGAAATGCATCACTGGAGTAACAAAGCACAGTAAAAGCTAATTTCATGTCACAGGCAAAAAACAGTACCAAGTAAGCTAGAAAGTCTCCAGGTCATAAAACGGAGGAAGATACAGCTGGAAAGCTATAGAGATCTGTGAGAAAAGAACACACCTCATACACAGGGAGCAGTCCAAATCTGATGGATCCACAACTTCAAATGGAATATGTTGTCCAGTACTATTTTCCTTAGTATCAACTGTGTCTATCAATAAGAAAAAAAAAACCTTAATTGAACAGAACTATGCAAGCACAATGCTATCTAACCAACACCTGATATTTAAATGTGTGTTGTATGTACTTGCAACTTACTGAACCATGATTACATTACAGTAATTACATCATTACGGTAATTTCTACGCAAAGCTTCAAATTCAGCCTTGGCACAAATCAGCATATCTCCCCTTAATTTTGGTCACATTATACCCACTTAGAGAGGGTTCAGTTTGGCCTTGCATTAGCAATCAATGTCAAAACACTTTTTGTTAGTGCTGAAAGTCTAAAGTGAGACAAACGCTTCTCTAATACCATTGTAAATACATTCCACAACATGAAAACAAGGCCAGATATCAAGAACAAACAGAGTTTGTGCTTTTAAACTTTTTAAATTGTTATAGAAAGTGCTAAGACCATGTGCAACATCGATGTTCTTTAAAACATTCAGAGTTCTGCTGAGAAAAGCACATGACCCAACCCTCTTTGCCCCATTTTAGACTTTTTTCTCTCCACACACAGGAAAGATTCCACAGCATGGAATGCTTTTGCCTTGATTAGGCAAAAGAGAAAATACGAAAGGCAAAGTGTAATTTGGTCCCTCTTTGTCTGAATCTTACGAAAAAAAAATTCCATGGATTGCATGCCACGGAACCTGTCCTGTGTGCTATTAAACATACCTTTCTTCATCAGTTTGCAGGGCACCTCAGCATTTCGCATCTCCTCTGAGCAGCACTTCCTTTTCAGGAGGCTGCATTTCTCAGAGATGAGAAAAGTAGACTCTGGCATGGAGGTGAATTTGTTCTCCTCCTCTGAGCAGTCCTTTTTGCTCTCTGTAATTTGTATAGATTTCCTCAAACTACCAGAAGTAGTTACATTTGGTTCCTCTTGAATGGAAAAACCCTTTTTCTGTTCCACATTGACCTGTGTGAAGAGAGGACTGACATTAGACCAATCTTCCAACAACTTGGTAAGGAAAAAACTCAACCTGTCAAAAATCTTTAATATTATGGATCACCAGGAAGAACTTTGTAGGTCAAGAAGCAAGAGTTTGAGAATTGCTAATCTTAATTAAAAAACCCCAAACCCCAAAAGGCAAGCAACCAACAAACCCAATTTTCCCTCCCCACCACTGGGTATTTTCAGCCCTTTTGTGTGGCTTTAAATCTTGAAGGTCAAGAAACTGGATTCAGGCAGAAATGTGGCTAGATCTCATGTTAAATATATTGTTATCACTGAACCTATGGGAAAATGCATATTGTTTATATCATGTTGGTATCAACCAACAGAACAATCGAAACAACGTCAGTTCATTTTAAGGAAGCAGTAAAAACACACAAAATTTATAAGAGAGAAAATGCCCAGAGCTTCCTCTTGCAAGTCAGATTCCTTTCTCAGAGGATAAACCACTCAGGGTTTATATCCCTTTATGGCCACAGAACATCCTGTGAGCAGCCACTGCACAGGACATCACCTGTCAGCTTTGTAACAGCAACTCCCCAGATGGACCCGCAAACAGACACTGTGGACTGTGAGGTGCAACATGCAGAAAGATGAGTGGATGTCCCTCAAATGGCTTTGTGAAAGAGTCATGCAAAAGGGTTTCTTCTCAGAATATCCTAACAACCTTTCCAGAGGGCAACGTCACTGACTTTCTTATCAGTCCCAAAAAGGCTGCTCAAAACCTACCACTTTTGTTTGTAAGGACCAGCCAAGTTTTCTCCTAAATATCCAATATATGCAAACCCCATCCCAAAGTTCAGGTTTCAGTGAAGCAGAAGTGATCCTTACAAACCTACAAATGTAAACCTCTACAGCCACTTACAAAACTACAGCTGCAAAACCAAAGTTATAAAGTAGCTAATATATCTTATGTAGCTCTACAATAACCCCTAAGTATTGTACAGACTGAGTACAGAATGACTTTGTTACTGGCATCACCAGTTATAGCTCAAGTTAAAGCTCTAGATTTTAGCATTTCACAGCTTTTGAGGGTATCTAAATCCAATCTACAGAGGCCCTTTTCCACTACCAACTACTTGAAAGACCTAAAGACAATTACAGGAGTAGAACCCACTCGATTCTGACATAAAATTTATCAGAATAACAGAGGAATTCTATTAAAGAAAAAAAGTCAAGTAAGTAGACTTCAGTAAGTTAACACCGCTTTGTATGTTCTGAAACTCAGTAAAAATTTGAGAAAATGTATCCTCCTATCTCCCCGAGGCAAAAAGGAGAGAAGGCTTCCCAATGTGAACACAAAACACAACACAAATTAAGAACCACACATCAGACTTGATCTTTACCTTGAGCAACCTTTGTAGGTTATGGCTGGTGCCTCCAGATCCCACTGAATTTAGGAGATTCCCCTTTAATCTAGAGTGATGTGACAACAGCTGCAGGATATCGGGTAAGTGTTCCTGAGCATTTCCCGGGATGAGTGAAAACAAACTAAGTAGAAGCTGTGATATAAAACAGAACACTTCACTGCTTAGTTCCTTCCTTGCAACCTCTAAATGAAAAAGCAAGTAAGGGAATAGCTGAAAGAAGCATCCATGATTTTGTTAAAACCACTTTAAGAGCCCTTTAAACTAGGGTAGGAACAAAAAGTGCAAGAGCTAATGCAATACAGGCCAAACAGACAGCAAGAAACACTTTCAGAGTTAAACAAGCCCACAGAGTTATTAACCATTCTCTGGGATGTGACACACACATGCCTTTGTCCTCTTTGTCCTGCAGTTCAGGGCTCACCAGAAATTATTAACATCTTTCTTAAATGTTTTTGGGTGGGGTTTTTTTTTGCTGCACATCATCTTTCACTGGAGTTTACTAGTACAGAAAGCACTCATCTCACAGGCTTAATCCAAGATCAGTTGGGCAAATGTGTCTGATATTGTAAATTGTAGCTATTTTTAATTCACTTATGTGAGAATACAAAAAGGTAGGCAGTAGAAAAATGCTATTTTTTCATTTGCTATAAGAAAATAAGTGAATCTGTTCCAAGTAGCAGCTTGAAGCCCCTTGTATGGCAAAGATTAACAGATTATTATTTAAGGAAAGAAACAGAGCTGAGTAGAAGATTCACACTTCAAAAACTAATTTCAACATACTACTGAGGTGATCCTGCTGATGCCTGAGGAAGCCACATGACAGCCAAGATTTCTATTTAAAGCCAAAAAGGATTTCACAGGATCACACTATGTCCAAACTAACACAGGCAGACAGTTAATACAAGCAGAACATCACAACTGCACCCAAAGAATTTGGTAAAACGTAGTTTGTCATTGTTATGCAAACAGCCTTGGAAATGACCCAGTAAAATATTGCATCATGGATGAACTCTGTGTTTGATGAGTGCACGAGTAATTCTTTCAGTCATAAGAAGCCTAGTTTTTCTCAGAACCCCACTGCTCAGAAATTAAAGGTCTTGGAAACGGCTATTTGGAGTCAAAATTTAGAAACATATCTGTTTGTTTCTGGTCTTTTTGCTCTAGTGCACAGAAAGTCTCCCAGCGTGACTATGAGCACAAATCATGACATAATGACAATGAAAGACTGCATGGAACCCACTGGGGAAAAAAGCAAACAAAACCCTCAAACATCAGTGACAAAAAATCCTCAAAGGAGGCTGAAATCTCAATCATATATAAAATGAGATAGAAATTTGATTTCATTGCAACCATTCAGCTTATACTCTGTTACCTTCATGAATAGAGTTTTACTGTAAGAATTCTACTGTGCTTTTAGAAAGACTTATGTGCTACAGCACATAGAAACCCTAATGTTCCCATCCCACCAGTGATTGAGAATGGCATAAATACACTGCCATAACGGAAAATAAAACTATTATATTTTTATTGCCATAAGTAATCACTGCAACACTGAGCCTTTTAGCTATGACAACAACAACAAAATGGTCAAATGTCAAAACACTGATTTACAGGATATCAGAGATTTGAGTGGTGGGCAAAACAGCAGTATTCACAAAAGCTGTATTAGAATTCACACACATTGTAGGCTGCAACTGAAAAAAACCTCACTGCAGATCCATCTTTTTGCTTATTTAGCTTTAATTATTAGCAACCCTAAAAAACTATTTTAAACTGCTCTTCCTTTGTTGACTGCTTCCTCTTTCACACCTCCTGCACACACTGACACTTGGGCAGCACGACTGGCAGTAGGAAGAAAGCTGCTGCTCCCAAGTGGAGTTTGATGAGTGCTGCGTGTTGCGTTCTGCCAGTCAATGGCCTGATACATCATTCAATAGCAACTCCCCCTCTTCTGCACTCCACCATTGGTAATAGATTGCCAGGCTAGGAATCTGATTAGAAATTTGAGAATCACAATAGTCTGTGGGTGGCAATTATTAACAATTCCGTTTTCCTTCAGGTTGATGCTAACGCTGTAACTGTTTCCACTGAGTGGCTGCTGAGTGTATTTTCCTGCTACCTTCAGATCAGCAATACACGACTCAAATGTGAACAACAGTCTGGATTTGTATCTCCATCCAGCTCTCTGCAGTAATGAGAGAGAGGAAAAGAAAAAAAAAACTTATCCTCCTTTATGAGAGGGCACTGAAAACAATTATGCAGTTCCAGATGATTTAGGGAACTCACCTTCTGCGCCTCAGACTTGGCTGTCTTGTTCCCAGTATCTAGAGCAAGGCAGAATAGAAACTCCCTTAAAGCTTCTTCTGTTTTCCCCAGATTAGCTAATGCTTGTCCTTTCCTTAGGTGACCCTGCAAGGAAACACATCCACAGCTGCAGCTTTTGTCAAGAGAATATGCAATAAAACCCCAGTGAAAGTACAAAAGATCTTTCTGAAGAAGGAAAGGTTAGACGGGGAAAAATCACTATAACCATGTCTAACACCTAGACACCACCAGCGTCTGGGCTTCTAAACACAACAGTCCTGAAACCTACAAGCATAAACAAGATATTCTCCCACTCATGCAAGTATGATTCTCACAGCACCTGAGCCCAACTGATCTTGGAAACCTCTACTTCCCCTACATCCAACTTCTAAAATAGTTGTTTTGTCCTTAGAGAATGATATAAGCACAGCAATCCATTTTTAGAGAGTCCACAAAATTGATATTCATCCAAGTCAAAGATAATAGCATTATCTCATTCTCCAGGACTAACAGTCTCTTCCTTCACCCCAGGAAGCTCAAGAATATCATGGTTAAATGTCTGTAAATCACGAGAGCAAGTTACAGGACTTAAAGCCTCCCTCAGATTCCACTGTCTGACCATTCTAACCGTTTCCTATCAGGGCAGTATCAAGGTTTTAAGAAAGTACAACTGGAGTCAGAACTTACTTTCAACCAGTATGGCTGGAGCCTGCACGCTGTTTCTGCATCGTGCAACGCATCTTCACAAGCTTTCAAGGTGGAGTTAATCTGGGACCGGTTGCTATATAGTAAGTGGTCATTTGGAGCTGTAGGAAATAGGAAAAGTGGTTGATTAGGTAGAAAGAAATTAGTTACATAAGCTTTATTCCTTAATTTTTTTTTAAACACATGTTGGTGCTTCCAAGTTGCACAAACACACAAAATACCCAGTTTTTAAATAACTATGCACTAAATTAAATCTGGAAACCTCTTTGGGCATCTCCAGACAAAATGCCAGCTATGTATTATATAACTGCAGAGAACATTGCATAAATAAATGCTGAGACGCTCACACATTAAATTACCAGCACTGACTGAGGATCAGATGGTTGGTAGAGGCACACAGGAGACATTTAAGACAGCAGGAGGGATGCTGTCATACTGTAGGGAGGAGTTTCAAGATTTGTAGCATCAAAGTTTTTAAGTGATAAATATTGGTCTTTTCATGCCAGAGCTCAAAACACAGGAAAAGAAGGGATAGCAAGAAGAATCAGGTAGCTATACAACGATCACCGAGTTACACACACTGTAGCATCGAGACTCAGCGTGTGCTGGGAGAAGGCTGGGCACTTTTCTTGGGAACGCTTTCATTCAAGTGAAACGCTTCCCTATAATACCTAGCCTTTAACTTCCACCTAGTACTCGCAGCGTGAGTCACTTTTCCTCAAACTGCATGAAAAGGACCGCATGAAAAGTTCTCCCTGCACAGCCCCGCAGGCGCTCCCCGGCGATGGGGCGGGAGAGCCGGGCCGGGCCGGGCCGGGGNGGATGCCCAGGGCGCGGCGCTCCGCTCCCCCCCGGCTCCGCCGGTTACACAACGGCGCCGGCCGGGGGAGCCCAGCCGGACCGCAGGCTCGGGCTTACGCAACCGCTGCTCTCCTGACCCAGTTTCACCGCGGGCCGAAGAGCCGCGACCCCTCCCTGGGGCTCCCCTCCAGGGCTCTCCCGACACCCGCCCCAGGACCCGGCCCGGGGAGCCGGCGGCGAGCGGGAGAGCGTCCCCGGCACGCTCCCGGACACCGGGGTATCCCCGGCCGAGCCCAGAGCTCGGCGGGACGAGAGGCGCCGGAGAGGCCGCCAGCGAGCTCCGGCCGGTGGAAAGTTATCTCCGCCGGCGCGGAGCCGGGGACCGGCGCCGGGGAGGGGGAGCCCTTACCTAGGCTGACCGCTTCGTTGTACTTCTGCAGGGCGGCTTGGAGCTTCTTCTCCTTGTAGAGGAGGTTCCCTTCGTGCCGGAGCTGCGAAGCCTTCACTTGGCAGGGGAACCACTTGGTCAGCAGGTTGCTGAGGATGACATTGACCCGCAGGAGCTGCCCGGCGGCCGCGCCGCCCGCCTCCTTGCACAGGACGCAGCGGGACTCGGGCGCCCGGTCCCTCTCCAGGCACTTTTTGCAGAACGTGTGTCCGCAAGGCAAGGAAACGGGCTCGAAGAGGAAGCCCTGGCATTTGCGGCACCTGAAGACGTCCCACTCGCGGGGTGCCGCGGGCTGCCCGGCGGCGGGCAGCCCCTCTTTTATCCGGACGCTCTGCGCCAGGCACTCCACCAGCTTCTCCAGCTGCTCGGCGCGCAGCTGCTGGTGGCGGGACGCCAGCTGGTACAGCGGCAGCGCCTCGTGCAGCCGCCCGCCGAAGGCCAGCGCGTCCGCCCGCCCGA
>VZTG01004084.1:51902-64276 GCA_013397845.1 Melanocharis versteri
GGCCGCTCCGCGCCGGGCCCCGGCCCCCGGCCCCGCCGCCCCCCGGAGCGCTCCTCCGCACCCCCGGACACGCCGTCCCGGCCCCGGCGCGGGGCGTTGGGGCCGTGCGGAGCGCTGAGGCGCTGGGCTGTGCAGCGCTGCCCACCGGGCACGCCGTGCTCCGAGCTGGGTTTGACCCGCTGGTCCGCACGGGCGCCTCGGTGAGACGCGGAGTTGGCTCCGGGGTCCGGTGTTCTGGTACCTCCGGTAACGCGAAAGAAACAACGTTGGCTCGAAGTGATTTTGAAAAGCGGGAGTGCCCTTTCCTGCTAGAACTGGAATCGTGAAGCTTTGTAGCTACACAGTTAATCATTCTCTTTGAGGGAATCTACGTAGTAGTGAAGCTATTTTAATGTCAGGTACTCCTGGTTTTAGAACAACTAAGGAAAACCCTAGAAGCAAAACGTTGTGTTTATTTAGTTTTGCAGTGTGGCATGTTGCACAGCTCTACCTGTCCGTGCCAGATTCTAGATGAAAAGCACATGCCTTCTGTTGTATCTTTGTTTTATTTAAAAGAAGCTCTGTTGACCGTTTCAATCTG
Organism: Melanocharis versteri; assembly: GCA_013397845.1. Classification (NCBI taxonomy): domain Eukaryota; kingdom Metazoa; phylum Chordata; class Aves; order Passeriformes; family Melanocharitidae; genus Melanocharis; species Melanocharis versteri. The sequence goes on from VZTG01004084.1 coordinate 52,483, forward strand.
CATGTTCCCACCAATTCTTGTTAGATGAGAGTTGCACTAGTTGTGTAACTGTCTGTGCTAAATGTAGTCTAGGAAGAAAATCACCGGTGCTACTACAGAAAAGAAGCTGCTCTTCTGAAAGAAGTTGTGTAATGCTTTTTGTTTGCAGCTTTATGCATATTCACAGTTACCAGAAATGTCCACGTTATGTATACATACACTTATATTCTAAAAATATAGAGCACTTTTCACACTGTCTTAAAATCCACTGCAGAATTTGAAAATTCTGATGATATCCTATTACTGATATAATCAGCCTCCTCACAAAGCTCAAGAGAAGGGATGAAGGAATTAACTTCCATTTTCTTACTTACAGAAGTGTCTGGACTCCCCAGCTTAGACTGCATGAGCTAAGCAGGTATTAAGGGACAAGCCATGCTTGTGGAGCTTGAATGGACAGGAGAAAAAATGAAAGACAGGAGAGGCAACCTGAGTTTTGCAAGACCTTGTTTAGGGAGGATACTCAGGAAAATTCAGATGACCATAGATTTAAAGAGAAAAACTAGTTAAAAGCTGCTAAAAATCTGGATTTTAACTTTTAACGATACTCACTTTGAATTAATAATGAGGGCTAATTTTGTGATGTTTAGTTGTCCATGTGTAGGCAACACTATGCTTGTACAGAAAATCAGATATGTACCTGGAAACAGAAGGCAGCCATCAGACTCTTTGATTGTCTTTGATTCCTATGATGTGAAGACATTTCGCATCTGCCAAAAATTTGGCCCTTGTCTCTAGGGTTCTTGAACCTTTAAAAAAAGAAAGAAGAAGTTTAACATCTAACTGTCATTCTCAAGCAAGTCCTTTAATTAGAAGAAGAATTGAATAACCACTGGTTTCAGTACTTCTTTCTGCCATCACTTAAATCAGACAATAATCCAAAGTATGGCACAGCCTGCCAGCAAGTAATCCGAAGAAAGGTGGGACAATTAAAGCACTTAAAATTTCAGTTAAGCAGTGCTTCAGACGAGTTAGAAAGAATGAGCATTTGTGCTCTGGAGTGTGGGGTTTTCCCTCTAGGCTCCAGCTTGCTAACATAGACTTCTTGTTTTCCAAACTTCCATGCAAGAAAATCTCATGCTAAAAAAGAACAAAACCCTTAAGAAGAAGAAGAAAAATGCTTTCTTGTAGCCTTGAGGTCGACAGTTGTCTCCATTGCAAAACTATAGTCTCAGCAACCCCTCAGTGTGTTATTTTATAACCATTGTCCTGAAAACCACTATGAGTCAAAGCCTATTCAAGCGAGGGAAAGTGACATAACCACTGGTTACCAGTAGCAATGCAGTGACAATCTCTATCGGAGATACGCCACCAGTATTTACATAGTTACATAGCAGACACTTAAAGAGATAAGTCATGGTATAAAGGGAGGGTTTCTAGCAGCACATGAATTCAAGATAGGGAAGGGGAATAGATTTATCATAGGAAATGCAATCAGCATTTGTGCTCTGAAAGGAGCTTCCACGGCTCCTATTCTCAGTGTATGAAAGCATCTGCAGAGCTGGCTGGCAGTCTGAGTGCTCCGGACTGAAAGGAGTCTCAAAAAAGCGCTGGGAAATGCACTTCTGGGAATTCTCTTCTACCAGCAGGACATGGCCGAAACATTTCAAGGGAAAAGAGCAGCTGTGCTTATGAACTACTCCCCATGGTGGGGTCTGTGTGCTTAGGAGGGTTCACAACACAGACCTTTATCCCAAGCCTGCAAATAGTTAAGACCTTATGACAGATGGCCCATGGGCAACAATTCTGTGACTTTTTAGGGGAGAAACCAGCTGGCTCTGCCTCTCCTAGTTCCTGGTATGTGTGGTGTTTGGTAAATGTTAGTACTTGGTGGGGTGTGACAGGTACAGAGCGAACTGTACAGTCACTAACAGCAAAATACTTTAAAGCCAAGATACTAATTTACTGTTCACTAGAAGTCAAACAACTACTAAATATTTGATTCTGACATCAGGCCTGGCTCTGCAGAGACTTTTTTAGCAAAAACAGCTGTGTGAATTGATCATACATAATCTAGATATGCTGGGGTGTTTTTATATAACACATCCTGAAAGCATAGAGTTTTCATACATTCATACATATATTCATGGATTTGGAGCAGCAGTAGGTCATGAGGTGTACTTGATTAGAAGGCAAAAGAAAAAAAAAGAAAAAGGCAAAAAAGCACCCTCCTGCCTACCTGCATTGTTCATGAGATCAAGAACGGATTTATCCTTTACTTAAACAGAAAAAGTTAAAGTGAGGAGGTGACTCACTCTGCAAAAGCACATCTTCCTTGTATGATTTTTCTGCAAAAGGAGGTTTAATTTCTTCCTTTTAATGACAATGAGCATAATACTGATCTTCTTCCAGCAGTTAATGGCTGGCATAACAGGCAGCGTGAGAGCATGACTACGTTCTTCAGCCTTCTTCTGGATCTATAAGCTGCATCATGCTTTGAGACCACAAAAGCCACCAATAAACCTACTTCTTTCCCCTCTCAAACACAACGAAGCCAAGTGTAAAATTCCAAACCACCAGTTATACTGACAGAGCTCCTTCTCTAGTGGAAGAAGGGATGTGAAAAGCCACATCAAAATACGGTCACAGATGGCTTTTTATTTCCATGTGCTCTGCGCGCGCTGTAATAGTCCATAGCAAGACCAGATTTGGACCGATGGCCCATGCAGTTGAGGCAATTTCAAAAAAGCACCAAGCAGGAGGCCTGACCGTTATGTCAGGAAGCTGCACTAACTTATGCATAGGGAACAAGACGAGAAGACACACGTGTTCTTCTGTGTTATTTTGCCACTGAACCTCTGAATGACTTTTGGCAACTATCTTTACCTCTTCTTTTGCATTCTGCCTACGGTGACTACTCCTTCGTGTACTGGGCATCCTTGCTATCATACACACATGATTTACATTGAGAAACAATCAAGTCCAAGTTCTATTTTAAATCTGTTTAAAATTAATTAATCTTGCAAGAAAAGGCATAATGTTCTGTTCTCTATAAAGGAAATCAAAGAAAAGGTGCAATGGAGAAGTTTATATTCATAAGCCATGGTTAGAAAATCACTACAATTAAGACACAAATACATGATCCAGTTTAAATAAATGCGAGGCACCTATAGAGAGAGCGACACGATTGCGGGGTGCTGTTTCTCAAGGAAAAATACCAACAGAGCCTGCAAAAGGTTCTTGTTACCTACTGGTCCATGAAATGTGTAATAAGCAAAAACCTCAGCGCCCTTCCCACACAAACCCCTGCCTGCCTAATTGATGACTGACTAGTGATCAGCTTGACAAGACCTCAGGGCCGACAAAGCAAGCATCCCACTCAGGCTGTATCTCTCACTGCATGATACTGGAAGGGGGATTCACAACATGCCCTTGAAGTGTAACCAAACCTAGAGTGACTTGGATAAAACAATTTCTGTTCTGCCATATCCAGATCCTTAGAAGGTTACTTTTGTTCTGCCATGAAATGAAGGGGCTGCAGCCAGAAAGTCAGTGAAATTCAAATTCCAGAGTATTTTAGTTGTGAAGGGAGAAGATATTTCAGCATTGAACAAATATTTAACAAGTAAATCACTATGAATTCTGGAAAACCTAACAATATTTTGAAGACTCTTATTTTAGCAAAACTGAAGAACTATCCACTATGCACTCCCACTAGCCATTTTGGCGACAACTTCTGCTTTACTAATCTGTCAGGAGGAAAGGCCAAATTAATTCTTAAGTACAGAGGAATGAACATCCCAGGTTTTCAAGCACCCCTCAGCAAACATGGTAAACCTCCAATTACAGTAAACTGCTGCTTAACGTGTGGCAAGACAAACTCAAAACTAAGTGGTCCAGAGAACATGACAAATCTTGTCAGGAAGCCTTTCCATTTCTGGAGAGCACGAGCAATTGTTTTTACAGAACCACCAAATGAACATATTTTGTCTAGAAGGTATTCATGGATTCATCTGCTCTGACCAGTAAAAAATGACTTTGCAAATGCCTTGAGCAACAGGTCATTTTACCTCCAAGCAGCAGAATTCTCTTTGTCTGAAAAGACTTCACTTATGCTCAGTTGAGATACATTTCCAGTTTGAAACCATGTAAACCTAAACATTCAGAAGGGAAATGTTGTAACAAGGAACACGAGGATGCATGCTTTGTTTCACAGCCTGTGATAATGTAATTCCAGAAGGAAGACGAACAAGCTTCACAGAGGAATTAATGCAGTCTACAGTCCACTTGGAAGTTGAAAGACTAAGATGCAGTACAGATCAAAGCAGGAAGTTATTGATGAGTCCGCTACAAAGCAAATGGAACAGGAAGCTTTTGAACAGTTTGAAATCCTGGCTGATGGTTTATTTGAAACTACAGGATACATTCTTGCACAGGTTTTAAAAGCTTGCTGGGCCACAGCTATTCAGCTATCTTTAGATTGGTATGGACTGCTGTCTGTCTCCTCTTTAAAAGTACGACAAATAAGTCTTACTATGCTTGTTGTGATTTTTTAAATCCAAAAGGCAAGTCATCCTTTCCTACACAAACATCTGTGGGAGTGTAAAAGGCCTCCTTAACCCACAATTTTAATTTCAGTAGTTTTCTGCAGGGAGTGAGGAAGATAAAGGCAAGTTCTACAATCATAAAACATGAAAGAGAGAAGTATGGGTGGTATTACTGTGATAGAAACCCCGCAATTAGCTGGAATAAGCCAATGCTTAACAGTAGCAGTGGCATGGGCTTTCTAAAGTACACCTGACTTCTGACAAACTGAGTTTTAGACCCCACAGCCTGCTGTCTTTGGGCAATTGCTCACAGCCTCCCTGTCTTTGCTGCTGGAGTAAATTCATTCAGGCAAGGATTAAGGAATTCATCCATTTTTGGCAAAGCTCTTAGGGACATACATGTGGTCCCACAGCATTTAAATGAGACTTGAAACATGTTTCACATTAAGGGAGTCCCTCCAAGGTCAACTCATGGGCCAAAGGAGTAACTTAGAAGAGACTATTCCAGTACAAAGGGAAGAACCTATGACCATCCAGTCCAACTGCCTGAGCAACTCGGGAAACTTCAGCCTGTGCTTAACTGCTTTCTCAGCCTGGGGGCTCGGATGTCCTCACACCTGTGCCTCCCATCCCAGAGGCTGCAGGCAGCCCCTTCCTCCTGGGGTCTGGCCTGAGCAATTGATGAGCTGTAGGGGGTTACAAGATCACTGCCTCTTGCTGCTCACCATCACTGCAGGGCCAGAGGGCTCTGCCTAATCATGTCAGCTGATTCCATGGAATCAAACACACAGGCAACACATGAAACAAGAGGCAGACACTTCCAGTTACAAAACGATGAGAGTACTGTTATTTAGCCCATTCTGATCAACCAGATAAAGACAGATTTCACCATTCCACTGCTGTAATTCCATGGAATTAGTCCTGGAAGCTCAGATGATACTTCTTTCTTGATCCACAGACTTCCAATTTTCTTCCAAATTGCTTTTAAATATCCATAGCTAAACCTTAGTCACTTAGTGAGAAATGAGGCAACAATTTTATGCAAAACTCAAGATCACATTTGTCATACTAGAAGGCAGGAGTGGGTTTGTTATTTTATTTTTTATTTGAAATATTGCAGAGCTTTCTTATGATACATACACATTGATGTGGCTTCCGGTAGCACTTTCAAAAAAAATTAAGAGTTATGAATCATAATCAGAAATAAATGACTCTTACATCTATTAAGACAGTTATTTAAAAAACGTTTTGACGAATCATGCAAAAATATTCACAAACAGCATTATACTTTCTCATAGATAAATGTTTTGTCTTTCCTAAGTCTTACAAAAAGAGCTTGTGCTTTTGACATTTGAATTGAAAAAAAAATATTTACAGCAGACATCATAAATGCCACATTGAAGTTCATAGAGGCAAAGTGGTGATGGTCCCCTGTTTTGCCATTCACAAAACATGCTGAGAGTTTCAGATCTCTTCCATAAACTCCCAATTTAAAAGTGTTCAGTCTTGGATCTTCAGTATGCTTCTCTTCTCCAAATCTTTCATTTCCTTCAGTATAAGGGCAACATTGTATCTCAGTTCTTGAAACTTTGCAACTGGCACCTGAAACAGAATACTCAGGTTAGAAAACACAAGACATCCCAGGAACCTCGACTAGGGCGTGCTTATGGATATGGAACATTCCACAGTGTAAGGCCAATCTCTCTTAAAATATTTATTTTTTTCAGACTTAAGACAAAGGATTTAAGGTTAATAAAATTCAGTTAATTCAACTAAATCCACGTGGAAAAGGAGAGTGGGAAAAAACCAGAAATAACACCTACACGGTACATTTTCTGTACTGCCTGATGAGAGAAAGGAAATACTCAAGGATGTAAATTGAGAGCTGCTTGGTTGATGTAAAAGTCACGGACTGGAAGGAAAGACATCTGGAAGTCGTGGAGACTACAGAATTCTCAAGCAACAAATTCAAGATACTCTGCTCATCCAAACTTGCAAGAGAAAGGAATTGAGACTTGAAGCAAGAGACTCAGCAGCAATCTCAAGAGCAAAGGGCAGTGGGCACTACACGTGGAAAGCAAAAGATTTTGGGTTAAACACACAAAGCATTTTCACCTGTGCAGGAGACTCATGGCCTCTCCTTTACCATTTCAAGCCTGAGAAGCCAAGCGAAGGGAAATCTTATCTATGAAGACAGAGACCCCCAGCCGAGTGCAGGCACAGGCTGGTGACACAGACTGGTGACATCCGTGCAGGGCACAAACACGTGCTCACACGAGTGCCCAGTGCAGTCTGGCTGGTCCCACGCTGTCTGCACAGCACTGCCTGATTTATTCCTTCCACTGCACTGAAGACAGCAGTTCTTTTGGCAGAGACCCTTGTCATCCTTCTGCCCACTGTAGCACAGATACCAATTATATGAGAGGAATCCAACATCTGATTTGCATTTTCCACATACATCAGAAATGCATAAAAAGGCACCATGTCCTTTTCACTTCTGACATATATACAACAAGACTCAAAATACTGCAATTCCCACCACTTAAAAAAAACCAAACAACTTCAGTCAGAAGTCACACTGTGATTAAAATACCAAATGGAGACCAAAGAGTGTAACTTCTCCCTGTGCTATACACATTTTAAAACTGTTCAAAACAGAATTATTTTCTGGACTTAACACCTTACATAAGCCCTGTTAGTTAGCAGGACATTCTGAACGTGTTCAAATAAAGGACAGCTGAAGAGCTGAGGACTATATTTACTTGCATATGGTACCTTGAACCAAAACGCAAGTTTATCCCGAAGAGCTACTAACTGTGGGAAGACCACTCATCAGATATAGAAATCCTGTTCGCAGTCACACCCTTGGCATTCAGATCCAAGCAGCAGCAACAGCAAAGAGCTGATTCTAAGAGAAGCACACTGTTTGTTATCAGATGTCTGCACTCCTGCGTGTGCTGGACAAACACATCTCCACTGCAGAATAACAAAGGGTCTTCCACAGACTCACAATGACAAAAAAAAAAATCCCCTAAAGTCAAACCAAAACAGTCGGAAACAATGGCACCAAGGCCAACACTTGACATTATATACCAGGAAATCAGGTGGCAATAGAATATAAACTAGATTTTATTCTCAGAAGTGAAACTTCTGCTGTTCTAAAGGGTTAACCTGAAGTCCATGGCATCATTTAAATTCCATGGAAGTCCTCAAATACAGTGTATGGGATGCTCTGAGCTGGACTGTCCAGAGGGGTAAATTTGATCTCCTGTGAAGTGACACCCTCAACAGTTTGCAATGTAGCACAGAATTCATGCCTTCCTCAACAGATGTTTTCTTGCAAAACAATTTAACAGTAAAATCAGTCCACCTCTTTCAACCCACAGGGCTTTGGTGCTTCTTCCAGACTACCACTAATGAGAGAACTGAAGCCAAAATCTGTACAGAGTTCAAATGTAACAATGCCTGCTGTGCACTGAATTCCTGTATGCACCACCGTGTTATTTATAGAACAAATAGCATTCCTTTCCAAAGGTTAAAATTATGGAAGAGTTTATGCCATCTTCTGGCAAGCCTTTAGGTACAGTGTCATAAATACTGCCACTGACTAATCCTGTAACAAGCAAAGAGGGTTTTTTTACTTTCTAGCAGCCAGAACAGTTCTGAAGAAAAAGAACAAAACTACCTCTGCCACAGAAAAGAATGTTACCATTCTCTGCCAAATGCAGGAGGTTTAGAAGTGTATCATACATTATATAAACTACCCCAGTAATTTTCCTGCCCTCAAGAGCCACCAGCAGGTCTGAAGGTTACAGCTCATAACAACCCCATAACTTTTAATCAAACCAGATATTATGTAACAGTACTTTGCAGTAATTAATATTCTTCTAATAAATTACATTTCGGCAGAACACATGTAGGAACGAGGTATGAAATGATTTTGATCGGTATTTTGTTAAATATTTTATGTGGCTACACTGAACATGAAGGATTCCAAAGCAAACTAACCAATGGTAACACATCATTTACAAAAGCTTTAGTATTTTAAGTAATAATTCAACTTTCTAAATGAAACTTCAAGTGGTCTCCTTACTATTTATTATAGCAATCAGACTTACTTCAAAGCGATGAGCTGTCCCATCTGAAAGCTTCATCATCATCAGAATGGATGGCTGGAGTGCACGGGCCAGTGAACTGAAATTATTTACATCATTAGTATTACAGCAGTAGAGATCAGCAGTGTGATGAGCACAGCATTGCACATTAACAATTTTAGATGTTCATGTAAGCTTTACACAGAACATGAGTAATTTCTGTCACAGAGTCTGGCTGGAAACTCATGAGCACAAGAGTTCTGTCCAATTTACCTCAGTATTGAGACTTAACATTTCGTTAATAGTTTAGTAACTGCAAGTTTAGGAGCACTTTTATTTTTACATAATTGGTTTAGTGGAATTAGGATGGGGATAAGAGCTGACCAAATACTGCTAATAATTATGCATAGTTTTCTTATGCAGTTAACCATGTTGCATTAATCATTTCCATCCCTTCATATGTTCAACTGCCACCTCATCTGGGGAATCAACCTCTTCCAGGCTTCATCCTAAATTCGTGCGTTATTTTAGTTGATGACCCAAAGAAGGGAAATGAGTCATTCTTGTACAGCTTCCATCAACTGACGCAGCCAAAGCCTGCTCAGGTACAGACAGGCACTACAGCCCAAAGCTGCCGTACCTCCCTGCAGAGGCTGTTGCTGGATGATAAACAAGAAATCCCAGGGGGAAGATTAACTGAAAACAAAACTAAAAGGAAGGAAAACAAAAAAAATGTAATGTATTGCTCCTGTGTTGTTTGGAAAACAAATCATAGGATTTGCTTCCAGCTTGCAAGCACTGTGCCTGAGGATGTTTTTCTGGACATTTTGCTCTCTTATCAGTACAGATTCTTTTTCTACAGCGTGATACCTGGTAGTGCTTACAGCACTGCTCATCAGAAAGTCAACTGAGCTAGTACCTTGTGGCCATTCCAATTTTCTCTTAGGAGCCTTTTTTCTTGGTTTCAGGAAGACAATCCCTGATTAGCCATGGGCCTTTCAACTCTGACAGCAAAGAGACTGCACTTTCTCCCAGACGCAGGTATTCAGACACGCAACATGAAGCCACTCATGCTAACAATTTACAATACTAACAAAGACTGGATCATCTAATTTTAGCTTGGTCTGTCTTGGTTAGAACTAGACAGAGACCAAACAGCACAGACAAGAGGTTTCTGTTTCCTTCTGGCTCTAGCCAAGGATCCATCCCCCAGATGCCTCTGTTGTGGCAGATGGTAAGAAGCTGTTCACTGCAGGCACAGGCAGGGTGATCTCAAAGGCTTTCACTCCTGTTTTGTGAAAGAAACTAGGAGGTAATTCAATGACCAGTTACATAACCATGGCAGTGTAAAGGTGCTCTCCTGAAACCTCTCTTTGTAGAAGCAGAGTACAAGAGATTGAAGGTCATTTAACATGTGCAGTAAATGATGGTCTGCTTGAGAAGTTGAATAGATGAATACTCTCCCCTGTTCCAGTGAAACTAAGAGCTTGCCTAGCTGCTTGAGGCCCAATCTGACTAATTTACGCCATCACCACCAGGACCTGTGGATTTGTATCAGCTCCATTAAGTTTTAAAATGAGAGACTCAAACTTTGAGTGAAATGTTACCAGCAGTAAAGCATATATACACTGACTTCCACACTGTTCAGAAAATTCCACCTGTGTCTTACTGTTTAATGCTACCTGCCAATCCTTAATAGCAAGGCACATTTTGACCCCATTAAAATATTTAAGCAGCACAAGAAATCAGTGTAATCTTAGGAAAGTCCAGGGATGTGCATGATTCTCTTCTGTACCTTGTGGATATAGCTACATCCACTCTCCACTTGAAGTCCTGGATACTTGGTAGCCGACTTCTTTGTATCAGAGCTGTGCCTTCCGAAGTGGGACGCCTGAAGAGCAAATCAGAAACAGGAGACTGGAATGTAAATTCATAAAAGAAGAAACAATCTAAAGAGAAAACAGAATTCCTCAGTACAAACCTGTCCAGGACTCCTACATCTGTCCTCACTTAAAGAGGTCTGAACAAGCAGAGATTTTGTGGATTTAAGACAGCGGTGCTCAGATTATCCCCTTTTTCTATGCTTAACTATGGTCCATGTTGAAAAAAGAGACCAAGTGACTGTGCACTTCTAGTAAACTGATGTCACTATAAAGTTTAGTGTGAGTCATGGTGGTGGCTGGAATACCTATTATTTCAATTATATGCAACTGTAAGGCACAGAAAGGGACCTGGAAATACATCTTTACCTTCATGCAAATCCAACAGGAACAAGCAAGCAGAGACAAGACAGATGACTTAGGCAAAACAGTTGCATAAGGTCACTGTCCTTCTTCAGCAAAAACCATCTAGTACTGGTAAGCAGCCATGTTTTAAAACATATTAATATTAGTGTATTGAGTGTATTTTGAAGCATACTTAAAAAAAACCACAGTAGTTCTTGTTAATCCAATATCATTTACAAACTTTAAGTTCCTTACATAAAGTTCACTGCCAACCCCAGCACAACCTTCAAGATTTTTGCCTAGTCTAATGTGTAAGAAGCCAAGCACCTCATTGTTACTCATACTGCAGGAAGAATCAGGCAGATCAAGCCCTAGTTTATTTCTGTGCAGAAATACAGTTAACAGCAATTAAACTTCAGATGGTTGATGATCTTTAAAATTTTAACAAAAGTTCTGGGTAACTAAATGACAAATCTGATACAAATACATAATAACCATTTGTTTTTAGATATGTATGCAGAAATAATTTCAGAATGAGGTCACTGAGCTGGTCTATTCAGGAGCTGGACTTCTGGACTTCATGTTACTTTTTTTTTTTTCCTAAGCATCCCATGTCCCAGGAAGTTATTTATGGTACATTTCAAGGCTACTCCAGTACTTCCACTAAGGGCAGGATAAGAAACATTAGATCCTTTATCCATGGTGCTAGACATAATCTAATTACAGACTTTGCATCAGAAAGGAATCCTCTCTGAACAAATCAAGCACTGTAGGAATGGCAGTCTAACAACACTAATGAGATTCTTGTGTGCAAGTTAGTTGGTGCCTTTAGAAACTGCCCAGATGGATTAATGATCTGATAAGGTACTGGGGACTGACAGACTGAGATCCTCCAACATTCCTGCATATTGCAAAGGTGATATAAGAGAGAATTTATCTTTTGGGGGGG
>VZTG01004084.1:64293-74363 GCA_013397845.1 Melanocharis versteri
GGGGGGGGGGTTGGGTAGTGTCAGAAGTGACACACATTCCTAATAGCGTGGTAAAGGAATGAGCAAAAAAAGTAGATCAGCTGGTTCTTACTCACTGTCAACTCCTGGATAGGAAGTAGGTCACCACAGCTGGGTGCAGCCATGAGGAGCTGGAGTCTAGAACAGTCATTAGCAGGATTAAACAATAAGAGCAGGCCTTTCCCTCAGTGGAGAGCTGCTGCTGGAGTATTGCTTAATTTGGAGACTCCCTAAAAATAGCCACACTGCTACTGTTTCCTTAAGACATGCTAACTCCCATCAATGGAAGTCATTCCATTCACTGCAGCACCAGCACTCTAGGGGAAGGAAGGAGTTTTAAAAACAGAAAGATAGTCTACTGAGCAGTGGTGGGAAAGGTCAGAAATGGTGACCTCCCAAACAGAGGGGAAGTTTCTGAATCTTATTGAGAGATGGCATTTCTGTGGTCAAACACGAAGTTTTATTTCTAGTCAGGACTGCACTTCTCTACCATTCTCCCAGGAAGAGTCACAGCTTCTATAGCTTAGTTTAAGCTTCTGTCAGGACCTTCCCAGCTTGGACAAGACCACAGTGGGAACTGCAAGAATCCTGGTAAAGATGACAGAATGTGCATAGTGGCCAACATGCATACAGAAATTACACAGGCTGCTAATCAAGCCATTGATTTCTGAGAGGAATAGCACAGTAGAGCAGAAAAGACTCAATGAATCTTACATCCAAAACCTATAGCCTATAATTACATTTGGTAAACACTCTGTGCCAGCAGCTGCAATATACTGTCAGCACATTGAGCAGAAGAGAAGGCAGAACAAGTAAAGGAACACGAATCAGGTAGAGACCATCCTAGAGACCAGACAAGGTATGGTGGAAAGGATGATCCACCTGGTGACAGGAACATCACCTGCTAAAGGATGCAACAGAAGAGCACTCAAAAATGAACGATTAGAGAATTTGGAGCAGCAGCTGATCTAACAGTATCAAAACTAAAGACAAGTTCTGGATGGTTCCCTATGCACATAACAAGACATGCCTAGCAGGCCACTGAACTGGAAGGCTGAACAAACTGGTACGTGTGAAATGCTGACAAACGGCACACAGAATGCACCCTCCTGGTAGAAACTAAAGCTACACCATTAGAAAAAAAACAAAAAAAAAAGCAGTGCATTTATTATAAACATTCAGAGAGGGGGAATTAATGTTATCCTTTCCCTTAAAAAAATGTTTTAATTTCATGTAGTTATTTGATGGTGTTAGTGTGGCAAGTTTTTCTTTCAGTCTACATAGCTTGATGGAACTGTGGGGACACAAATACAAATGCCAAATACTTCAGAGCTGCTGTTTAGTGAAAAGAACTCCAAAAATAAGATAAGATGCCAGGAAAAGTATTAAAAATGGATTTTTCTGGGTTATCTAGCTCATACTGAATTACTGAATTTTTGATCACATGCTAATGCATCTCTTACCATCACAAACATATATATTTACAACTCAATACGCATATGTATGATTCAGTGTTATATTTAAGATTGTAGAAGCAGATCTGTCTAAAAATCAAACCTGAGGTGTTCTTCTCTGGTCCCAAAACACAGAACAAGATTACACTGGATAATCACAGCTTTCAAAATGAGAAAAAGCTAAATTTTCCAGCATCGTGATTTCACAGTAGAAAACAGACAATCATGCATGCTTCAAATTACATCTAAATTTATCTTCCTTCTCTACTGTAAACAATATTTCCACTTTGCAACCATGAATTTTGCATTCTTAACACCTATAATTCAAACAGAAAAGCAAAGAAAAGATGAGAAGCCAGAATTTATTTTTACTCCAAGAACCTTTAGCTGTAAGCCAAGACCTTAATCAAAGAAATGAAAAATATTTTTAACTTTGGTAGCAGCAGTCAGACCCTTGAGGGTAACTGAAACACCACAACTATGATTATCAGGATTCCATGCAGAGAGTCTGGAGCAGCATTGGGTTAGTGATGTTACGTGCTGAGTGACCTCAAGTTTCAAGAAGGCAAATTGGAATCACAGAGTATCCTGAGCTGGAAGGGGCCCACAATGATCATCAGAGTCCAACTCCTGGCCCTGCACAAGTTTTGCATATTCAAAATGTTCAAGAAATTTCTAGATGTAGAATAGGCTAAATATGGTTAAGCAGAGAAACTTCTAGAAAAAGGGAATCCCAAAAATGGACAAAAGAGATAGGCTGTTCAAAAAGCTCTCGATTTAGAACTTCCTCTGGAGTTACTGAGGAATGTTGCTTAAAAAGTGAATTATAGCAGGCAGAGTATTTGATATCTCACATGTGTTGTCATCAAGTCTCCCAGTATGAATTCCCAACTGAACTGTACCTTAAGACTTCAGAAATGCTACCTGAGAAAGCTGCCATGAATCAGAGCATGTAGAGGGCTTATATAGCCTGCCTCTTTTGCTATAACTTGCAACGATAATCATGGCAAAAATGAGTAACTCTGCACTGCGTTTTTCATCTGTAGGTATTGATCCACCTCACAGTCTATAGAACATTACAAAAACTGATGAACACAGAAAAACTGAAAATTGGCGAGAAAACTACTTAATGCATGTATTGCCATGCATGATGGACATCACACTGTGCTGAATCAAAATAATGGGACAAGTCTTGTTCTCATTAATTTGGAAAATATTGCTGTTCCTTCAATACACCAAGGATTTGTGTCAGCAGAGCTCTGTGTAGCCCTGCTCTCTTCACAATGAAGACACTAACCTGTTACCAAAGACTACACTGGAAAAGTCCACAATGAAATCTTCTGGTATTCTGAAAGAGAAGAGCAAGACAGAACAGTTAGGGGTTTTTTTTGTAACCACAGTTATATGGCCTTATCTGAAAAAAATCTAAATCTATCACAGAACACAAAAGACATGTCAACATTTTTCATCTTCCATTGCTTACAATTGCCAGCTCTTACATAAACACTTCAGTATTGATTCAGTCAGCGCTCTCAAAAGGACAACCTATGTTTATATATCAAGAACCCTAAAAACTCTATTACATCTTCTCGTCCTACCTTGTATGGCAACAGTATATTTCAAAAGAACCCAGTATTTGCTTAACTTCTCTCAATAAAGTCAAGAAAAATTTTACTGGTGGCTCTGACAAGTGTAGAAGGCAGGCCAGCAATACATGCTTTCAAAAATCCCAAACTTACACATTTCATTTCACTTTCACCTCAAGTGTAATGAAGACAGAAGGAATTGCACCCTCAAAATTCAAACAGAGGCCCTTATAGCCAAGACTATTTACAAAAGGAGCATACATGGGGACTGGTTGAAGAGACTAACACACTCCATCCACCCTACACCTCTCCATCTCCTTCACCATTCCTCTGACACTGCCGCTGCCTTACAAACAAGCTGCTGTTGATTTTCAGTTCAATAGATCAGGCTGTGAATTGCAAAGACCATAGAGCAAACGCTATCCATTCAGCTGCCTTTGCCACAGGGACAGTAACCTCCTACAGAGAGGCAAGTTGGACAAGTGGGAGAAGTCACTACTGCTGCTGCCACAGTCAAATCCAGCACTCACCATGAGTCAGTGCCCAGAGACATTACTCACCAGTGGCTTGAGACACACAGCAGTGTATCGAAGAAAAATCAAAGCAAACAAGGAAGTTATCTGTCCTAAAGAGCTTACAGTGTCTAATGACCAGAGAAAAAACAACTCATCAACTCACACAGTGGGAAGACGAAACAGCAGTTACCACCGCTTGAATTCATAAAGGAAGCAGTGTGGTTAAACCACATTTTTAAACGGTGCTTGGATAAAAAGGAATTCATTCTAGCAAGCACTAGAACAGTGCTTTTTTGGCTGCAAGAGCCTGTCTTTCAGAAGAGACAAGACTATTTCTGCAAACATTACTTATACTTTCATGCAAGTGTATCATTTAGCCCATCCTGACACTGGCTGAATATCCTGTCTATGCAGTGGAATAGCTGGAGACAGGGGGCTGTAATATGATTACGATGATACCTATCACAACACTTGCTTGACCCAAGCGCAAGTGTTACGAAAACAGAAGCATTAACACTACCTTTGAGTTCTTATTATTTTTGCTGTGCAGTCAATGATTTTGCTGAAAATTCTGTTCCTGGCTCAAGCAGCACACATGAGGCCAGTCACACACGACACAGATAAGATAGAACACCGCACAGTTCAGCCTGAACTACACATGGCAATCACTTGCCAATGGAACATTCTGAGGAAGGGACTCAAAGGGCAAGAAATGTGTGAAGATGTCTCAATCCCATGTTATTGGCCTGAGTCATAAAGTTATTAAATAACCCGCGAGGGGACGGGAAAAAAAGCACTCACAATTTAGTGTGAATTTATTCCCACTGGCTCAGCCACTCAGGCTAAGAAATAGGGAATTGCAACTCTTTAAAACCAGTAGCATTGATCTAGTTAATCGGAAGTGGGCATGTATTATAGCCTCTCTCTTCATCAAAACTAGAAGCCAAGATCAAGTACCCTACCAGAAAATTGAGAATTACAAGATATTATATGGGCAGAATTAGCTCAAGCTTCAGATTCACTGAAAGAAACAAAACAGAATGCAAGAAGAGAAAAAAAACGGTTACATGATGCAGAGCTCCAACCTTTTAAAAGAAGATAGAACAAAAAAGAGGGATATAGGCCCTTTTTCTGCCTTAAAAAGCAAAATAACTGCCCAAACACTGGATGCCAATAATGCCAAGACACCACTGTTCAACCAATGTCATGTTCTTCATGCACTTGATCACAGGATGGCCACTGCAGCAGGCTAAGCGTCTGAATGTAATTAATAAGTGCTTTGAAAACAAGCAAGTATTTCATCTTCAAACCCAAGCCCACTGGGAGACATAGGAAATGACGTTTCCCAGAGGAACTGAAGGTGCTAAAGGCGCTACCAAATTTCTAATTACCACAGCTTGAGAGCAGAATAAGCTATTTAGTCTTCTAAAAGTTTAGCCACAAGGTGAAGAGAGCTACTCACAGGAAGACCATCAGAGATGGAAGTCAGGAAGAGTCCCAGTACTGTGAGAATAATGGGAGCATAGTAGCAACCAGCAGCACATAAAACACTCAAGTCTGCAAGGAGCACTAATGCAGTTACCTAACTATCGCAGCCATATCAACCAGAACAATAAGATAAAAAGATGTATCAAAATACAAAATATATAAAAAAGATTGTCCAGACTGAAAAGTGTCTGAGTAAAATGTATGAATAAACCATTAAGTGAGAAAAAAACCTCTAAACACAACTACAAAAGTGTAAGTCATTAAAGTGTGGTCATGACAAGGACAGGGACTTGGGAGTCTGCATTTCTAGACACAGCCAGCCCGGACAGTGAGTTCTGATACTCCTATACCAACTTCCTCCACTCCTCAGAAGAGGAATATTCACCCAGCCCCAGAGAATTTGGCATGGAGCTTTCAGTATTCTTTGTTATTCTGTAATCAAACTTGGCACATTCTGTGTGCACCTTAAAAAACACCAGCTCCCACTGGGTCAAAAGCAATTCATCAGTTTCTTACTGACCTACTTTAACCTGGGTGTGAACTCCATGATGTGGCAGAGGCAGCAGCTTGCATTTGAGCTCTCAAGACAAAAGGCAGGCTGAACTCCAGCACTGAGCTGCAGACAAAACTACATTAACTTGCAAGGCACCTTTCACTGTGGCCCAAATGGCACCTTTCATTAATGACACCCCGATTACATGTCTAAATCTGCAGTTTTAGTTTGCCTGAAGTAGCTCATAAAATAAATTATGCTTATGACTTAACTGCTTACGAGGAGAAAGCCAATGTACAGGTTAACGGACAAACAGGGATGAAAAGAGACTGAATTAGAAACACATCTATTTCTCCTAGGTAGCAATCAGAATGTTAAAGAAATGTGCAAAAATGGTGTTTTAAATAATTAAGCCTCAGTGCAGAGGTTTCTCTACATAAGAAAACATCAACTGCTGTTATTCTCTCATTGCTACTGAATATAGAAATAAGGGAAAACCTATAAATATTACTAGCATCTGATACCTAGCTTTCAGGATATGATCCCTACAGAGACACTCATGGAAGACTGATAGAGATTTTGGCAAAGGCTGTAACAAAGGTCATGATTTCTTGGGTAATGGGCAGGAGAAATCATAGCTGAACATGGCGGTAGGGTTCCATGAGCATTATATCATTGACCTTTCAAAGAAGGAAAGAAGTAGGGCAGTTCTTAGCTTCTGAAATGCTACCACTGTCTTACCAAACACTTTAAAAAATATTGCAGGGCAAGGTGGGGATGGCAGAGGGAAGGTCACTCCTATTTGCATAACCCACATTACAGACTAAATCAGACCATTCTCCCCAGCAGGTGAAATGAAACTGCTCATGCTCGGTGCTCTATCAAGTCTTACACAACACCTGTTTTTTTCCTCTGGCTTTACGTGACGTTTGGCAACAGATGCATCATGTGGTATTTACAGGTAATTTTTATACTGACTTTATTGTGTAAAAAAGTTAATTTGGGGAAGCAGTTACATAAAACATTAAAAGATCTGGAGTAAACAGGCATACCTGAGCTCCTTCAGGTCTTCCTTAAAAACCTAAAAAAACAAGGAAGATGAAATTTTACATGATATAGCCTTAAATCATAATTTCTTACCTACTGAATCAATAGTGGTTACTTATTTGATATCTCTCCCCAAAAATTTTAGTCTTGAGCACCAGTAGTTTTGAAATGACTGGTGATAAACTGAAAAGAATTTTCAGAAGTGTTCAACCAATTCGTGATTTAAAGACCTAAATATCTTGGAAGCCTTTATTTTTCAAAACAACATCTCTGCCACTTCTTCTATGTAGCTATTCAGAAACATTTTTCTTTTAGAGTAACTATGTGTCCTTATTCTTAAATATGTTTCACAGTAACTTGTTTAAACTATGACAAGAAAAAGGAAATGGCAAAAGATAAGGTCTGAATATCAAAAGCATACTTCCACATTTCCTGCAATATGGGAGCTTTCCCAGTATGCCTGGGTAAATATGAAGCTGTGTCTTAAACAAGAGGTACTGGAAACCCAGAAGTGGTTCACTCACATAAAAATGAGAAAAGAAAAAATGTAAGGTAAAAGAACATGAAAAATGAAGAAAATAGCCATGAAGAAGGGATAGGGGCTGGGAACATGACAGGTGTGTACATATTCACAGCAAACATCCCTAGCATAAGTGGAAATCACACTTTCTTCTAAATTCCACTATATTGTTCTGGCCATAAGACCTTCCTCTCTCTATGGCAGAAATATGAACTAAGGCAAGCAAACAAATATGAGACAAAAATGAGTGGTATGCATGAGCATCCAGTTAGAGAGAATGTTGATGCCTATGAAATAACGTTTTGCTATGATTTCTTTGGCGGTTTTAATTTATGAGTGAAAACAAACATGCATAGTAAACAAGATGCTGAAGCAGAAATAGATACAGGAATCTTTTTCCTAAAGCTTAAATATTTTTTCAAAAAGCTCACTCTAAATCTACCCAACAAGTGAAATAATAAGTTCCAGATTTTTAACAGTTTCTTCCAACAACCTTAACTTGGAGTACCATTTTTATGGGCAGCTTCCCACCCAGGCAAATGAGATTTAGACGGTGACTTGTGTCTGATGCAGCTTTTACCTTATCAGGTTTCCAAGTACTCCCAGAACTTACTTCTTGTTTGAAAGTTGATAAGGGGAGTCTCAACGCTTCTCGGAGGAGGGTGTACATGCCAGAAATGAGGAAAGCAAGTTGCTCTTCTGAGAGATTAGCACTTTCTGCAATCAGCCTGACAGATTCCTTGCAGTCTTTTCCTTCCAATGCATTAACAGTGACTGTGAATAAGAAAACAAAGCAAGATCCTTAATTTACTCAACTGTGGCTCTTGATTTTGATGGTCAATGATGCCTTGAGAAAGTTCTCACCACAGGGAGAAACCTCACAGACAAAAATGAAACCAATCATTGAGACAGTGTAGCAAAGCCTGCAATAATACTGGCTGGATAACCCTCAGATATTGTTATATGCAGTTTTTACATCATGAACTGAGCAGGCATATGAACCTGCATCTCATTTTTTACATTAGTAATTGTTTAGCAATAGAGTAACAGCAATAGCCTTGAAAAATGAACTTGGTGCAAGTGCAGCAGCAATTTAGATATACGATGTTGAAAACCATCACATCTTCAAAGATTACAAAACCTTCAGAGGAAAAACTGCTGCCCTGCAAACTGTGAGTCACAGGCTAGCAAGAACAGACAGTGATGGGAGATTTGTGCCAGCTCTGCACAACCTGGAGGGAGGCTGTATCCACCCCCTCCAGGGGGATCTGCGCTGGGGTCACTGCCCTGGCTCCAGGCAGTCTGAAGGACTGTCTGCCCCTGCTAGGGTAGGGAGCATTTACTGCACACCTGAAAGAAGGTGATAATTTACACCAAAATTAAATCCAGACAGTCAGGCTTCCTGGCACTGACAAAACTTTTCAGTCTCTGTGTCCCTGCACTAGACAGCAAATGTGGTTCAACATGTACATTTACTTCTGTCCCAAATGCCTCTGCCTATACACAGCTTTATTATTTCAAGTATTACAAGGAACCCGTGAATACATTCCTCTGTTTCTGCTACCGTGCAGCAACACTTTTAGAGACAAACCAGCTACCAGATGTTTTGAGTCCTTCAAATCAAAAAGAAAATCCCTGACAGGATGTTAGCTGAGAGAACATGTCAGGGTCACACCATGTTGGGCAGCAGCTACCCTCCAGCAAGCTGTGCTTTTTCTCTGCTAATCAACTATTCCATTATTCCATGATTGTTTTAAATATCCTAATTTACTCAACAGTGTAAGTCTTGATTTTGACGGTCAAAGGTGCCGTGAGAAAATTCTCACCACAGGGAGAAGCCTCACAGACAAAAATCAAATCCATCACTGTCAATCTTACAGCCTCAACCTCAATAGGACACCGGCACCCCGGGGTTGCTGTATTGTCTCCTGCACGTTATGTAGATGCCCACGAGGTCTCTGACAGCCACACACAACCCGACAGTGACTGGGCTGCTGGCTCTGGAACACAGGGATGAGAGAGGAATGACTTTAACAGCACTCAGCTGAGTTTGGGGGCCATCCACAGCTCCACAACTCCGTTCCTCACTACGACAGATTTCACAGAATTGTAGAATACAATGAATCAAGCCCCTCATTTTATTTAAAGCTCAGCTCTAGCTTCCTGTTAGGAAAAGCAGTGGGAAGTGCCCCAGGAAGCTGCAGCCTTGCAGCTGCAGCCCCTCAGCTGTCACAGAATCACAGAATGTTCTGAGTTGTAATGGACGCAGAAGGATCATCGAGTCCAACTCAGCCCTGCACGGGACACCCCAAGAATCCCACCAGTGCCTGAGAGCATTGTCCCAACACCCCTTGAACTCTGTCAGGCTGGTCCTGCGACTACTTTCCTGGGGAGCCTGTTCCAGCGCCCAACCACCTTCTAGGGGAAGAACCTTTTCCTGATACCTAACCTGAAGCGCCCTGACACAGCATTACGCTGTTCCGTCGTGTCCTGTCACTGGTCACCAGAGAGGACAGCAGTGTCTGTCTCTCTGCAGCCTCTCGTGAGGAACTTGTAGCCAGCTACGAGGTGTCTCTTCGGTCTCCTCCAGGCCGAACAGACCAAGTGACCGCAGTCCGTACGGCTTCCCTTCTAGGCCTTTCACCATATTCGCTGCTCTCCTTTGGAAGCTCTCTAACAGCTGTTCTCGCTTTTCCGTGAGGATCCACGGCTTCCTCGGGGAACGCGACTCCCGCCCACGGGCCCTGGCCGGGAACCCGCCGCGTCCCTGCGCGGGGGTAGCGGGGCCCCTCCGCGCCGGGGCGGCGCCGCGCAGGCCCCGCACGGGCCCTACCTTTGAGGAGCCGCCGGAAGGTCTCCTTGCCCACGTCCTGCACGCCCCGGGCCATGGCCTCCACCTCGGCCGGCACGCGCGGGCCCAGGAACCCGCGGCCGCCGCCGCCCTCGCCG
>VZTG01004084.1:74507-114365 GCA_013397845.1 Melanocharis versteri
GCGGCGCGGGGGTCGCGGCGGGGTCGGGGCCGCCCCTGAGCGGGGCCGCGCATCCTTCCCCCGCTGCCCTGCCCGGGACGAGCCGGGCGCGCCCGGGCTGCGGGTGCTCCGCGTGTCCGCCCTGCTGGGTTACCCTTCCCTTTGGCTTGGTCTGGGCTCGGCTCATCACGTTACGGTTGACAGTGTGAGCTGGGTCGGTTTTTTAAGATGTGTTTTTTCATAGAATCACCGAATGGTTTGGGTTGGGAGGGACCCTAAAGGTCATCTAGTTCCAAATCCCCTGCCCTGGGCAGTGAGACCTTCCACTAGGATCAGGTTGCTCCTAGCCTCATTCCGAGTTTCTTAATTTTTGTGATTTTAATAATTTTTGAGGGCTGTAGGCAGCTACAGAATGGTGTTTTTAGAAGACTTAAAGGCAGGCCTTGCATGGACACCAGGCAGACCTTTAGAGATTCAGAATGAGTTAGACGGCTTGGTGACTGCACTGACTCCTGCAGAAACATTTCCACCTCATGCTGCAAATTAAGGGCAAGTTATTCTGCCTGTAATTTGTCGAAAAGGTCTATTCTAGAAATGCAGATACAGCTCTGCAAAGAAATTCCAGTTGTGTTCATAAAATCAAAACCACATTCCTGCTTTCCTAAGAACTTAATTCTGCTAATGCATAGTATTAAGCTTGAATATAGCAACAGCTTTCTTTGAGAATAATCTATGAGATTTCAGTCTCCAACACACGTCTTCAACATTCCTGTTCCAGACTTGCAAGAGTCTTTTGTGGGTTATTAGTATTTCTGTGACACAATTATGAAGAGTGGATTTGTATGAAGTCATGGAAATTGCACTTGTCATTCACAAGGGCAAACTCTTAATTATACATTCTTAAATGATTCAGCATGAAGAGCATTGGTCAAACATGATACTCTTTCATAATATAGTTCTTAAGTTGTAAGACATGAGCAGTAAGATATATTCTTAGAATATCTGTAAATAAATGTGTGACTGTCACTGAATTTGCATTTAATTAATTTTGTACATTTCTATTTGTGCTGCCTTCCCAAGTGTATTGCTGAGGTTTGCTCATTTTACAAGCACAGGTTTGTAACCCAGGCATGTTGAGGGACCGTTTCACTTCTCTGGAAAAGGACATGCCCCATCTTGCACTGATTAAGCCATTTCAGACGTGCAGCTCTATCTGTGGTGTTCACATTAGGCCTTCTATTTTTTAAAGTTAGGAGTAATTTTAATGTAGTTCCCATTTGTTGGTAATCCAGTTCACCCCAGGGAACACAGCAGGCACCTGGCTGTGAGAAGGCGGGGGCTGACTGCCTGTACCTGGAGTATCCGAGTAGTTTGTTGGTGCTAGAGCCCCTGTAGCTCACCTTTTGTTTTGATATGTCTGGAAGCTTTGTCCACTCTATCTTTCCTTTCATCGTTATTTCATGGATTCTGAAACTGTATTCATGTTGAGTAACGTGCTGTCACCACAGTCTTGTTCTGCTCATTACCAATGGATTGCCCTGGCCACAAGAGTCTGTCCCAGCAAAGCAGTGCACATCTGTAAGGGATGCAGAAAAGGAGGCAGGGCAAGAACTCCTGAATCTGCTACAGGGAAAGTTTTGGAAATGTCTTTAACATTGGATAAATTCACATCTGGCCAAGTAGATGTGGGAGTGAATCCATCACAAACATATTTAGCCAGCCTGGTATGCAGCTTAATGAGATTGAGGACCAGCCTTTCTGGTGATGGGATTGCTCAGTTGGATAGAAGAGTGTTTTTCTAGTTAGCCAGGCTGAAGTGGACAGGCTGATGGAACAGGATTTGATTCTGTGGGTTTGTGTGGTGCATTTTAGAAGCCTTTTTCAAATTGTTTTGGCCATATTGCAGTGCTGTGCTGACTCATATTTGTCTCGACCTACTTTTCTCCAATATGTAAAATAAGTCCAGATATGGAGACTGATTTCATGAGCTTGTTGCATTCTGGCTTACTCTCATTAGAGTAAAAATATCTGTTCTGTGAAAATTGAGTTCTCAATAGCTTTCCTTTAGCAACAACTTCAACTAGCTTTGTAAAGAAATAATGAGGTGAACAAAGTGTTTAGTTTTGGCATGGTATCATTTTCACAGGGGTCACTTCCCCATCTTGCACTGTCTCATTCCAATAGCATGTCCAATGTTTTTGACATTCAGAGTTGTGAATAATAGATCCATAATGTGTTTCCTTATTAAGCCTTAATTTTGTGGGGGATTATCAACCTGAAATTTGTTTTTGACTTCTATTTGTCCTGAAGTCAAATTGATTAATTACTTAGCTCTGTTTATTCCAGTTCGTATGGAAGTTTAAATATCCCAATATATGGAAAATTTTATTTTTAGATCAATGTGTTTTAAACGCCCAACCAGCAGCAAAAAAAGGGCAATTTCCATACTACAGGAGTCATAGCTCTGGAGTAGAAACTGATAATATATCAAAATAAAGGTGTAATTATACTAACTGTATATGAATTTTTACCTTGACATTTGTAACATTGTGTTCCCTTTGGTATTGTTTATGTACTTTTTAAAATTTTTAAAAATAGAATGCTTCAATTTACGTAATTATAACTTATTTCTCACTGGCTAGCAAAGTGGAGATAGTTTTACAAGGCTTAAAGGAATTTCTTAGGACACATGATGCCAAGGTTTGCTGCTCTCTAATTGTGTTGTCCTGTTTTGCAGGTGGAACTTGACATCTTGTGGGACAAGCGTGGCCAGCTCAGAGTGCAGCGAGGAGCTGTTCTCATCGGTGTCTGTGGGGGATCAGGATGATTGCTACTCTCTCCTGGATGACCAGGAGTTCACCTCTTTTGATTTGTTCCCCGAGGGCAGCGTCTGCAGTGATGTCTCCTCTTCTATCAGCACATACTGGGATTGGTCAGACAGCGAGTTTGAGTGGCAGGTAAACTGGTTCCACTGGAAATGTAAAATTTTGTGTAGGCTATTGCATGGTGTATTTAGCTGTAGTTGAAAAGTAATAGAATAGAATATCCTGAATTGGAAGGGACCCACAAGGATCATTGAAGTCCAGCTCCTGGCCCTGCACTGGACAAGCCCAGGAATCACACCCTGTGTCTGAGAGCATTGTCCAAATGCTCCTGGAACTCTGTCAGGCTGGTGCTGTGACCACTGCCCTGGGGAGCCTGTTCCAGGGCCCAACCAGCCTCTGGGGGAAGAACTTTTTCCCGATACCTAAGCTTAACTTCCCCTCACCTGGCATCCTGCTGTTCCCTCGCGTCCTGTCGCTGGTCACAGAGAGGAGAGGTCAGTGCCTCCCCCTCCCCTTTCCCTCTTGAAGAAGCTGTAGACAGCTATGAAGTCTCCCCTCAGTCTCGTCTTCTCCTGAACAAATCAAGTGACCTCAGCACTTGTTTCTTTGTAACTACTGAACATAGGAGCACATATCTGAATCTTGAATGATTAAAAAAATGTTTTGTTTCATTTTATTCCAGCCTCCTTAATCAGGAGGAGAGACTGACGGTCAGCTCTCCAAAGAAGGACACTTACATATTATGGTTGTTTGGATTTAGGGACCAGTGTGTGTTTCTTGTAGCCATGAGCTTAGACTCTTTGTACTGAGGATCTGCCCTGCTAATGAAATCTGGTTATAGATATCTGGTCCTACTGAAACTTCCTAGGTAAAGTGTAGAAACTCTTGCCATAGCTTATTTCCATCCTAATTTTTTTTTCTGTGCCAGTGAAAGTACAGAGCTCATTTTGTCTCACCAGAATGGGAAGTGTGAAGGTGAATTACATCCTTTTCCCTAGTCTGTGCTGGATGCAGTCCTTGTTGGGTATTTCTAGTTTGTGGTAGTCTTCCCTGTTCAGAAGTTTTTCAAATGTGATATGCATTTTAAATATATTATAGACCTAAATTGACTTTCTATATTAAAGACTTAAATCAACTATGAATGTATACATAACTTTGAAGTAGGCAACATAGAGCTTCAGAATTTATTGGGGAATACGTTAAAATTTTGTCATGAAGCTTAGAGCATGTAGAGAGTCTTCTAAGGACAGTACAAGAACTGAAAACTGATTTCAAGAAAGCTCAAATCCTGTTCCAGAAGATGCAAGTGAACTTGAGACATGTATTGGGATCAGCTTTGAATTTCTGACTGGTTTGGTCCAGCTGCTGGTCTCAATGTATGTTATATCACTGAGGTTACAAGTGTGTGTGTATAAAGCAGCCTGTAGGAGCAACTCAGGTTGGGTCCCAAAGATTCAGAGCTTCACTTGAGTTGTGAAATTTTAATTGCCTGATAGACTTGGCAATTGTTTTGAAAAGAAGCCATTTCCTATGCCTTAATTAGCTGACAGTATGTTTGATTGGTAACTAGCTATTTTAATACTCCTTGTTTTTTAAAAAAGTTTTACTTAGGAGACTTGCTTGATTGGATTTGTAGGATTTTGGAAAGACTTTTTTGTAGCTCTTTATGGTGTTATCTGGCAGAATCTGAGCACGAGTAATCCAACTATCCCACTTTAACTGGAAGTGCATTCAGAAATCACATGTCAGTTGTATAAATGAAGCTAGCTGAAGTTCTCAGTTGCTTCCTGGCTAATTACAGTGATTTTAATTGAATTGTCTTGTGTAATTATGGAGTTTGGTAGGAATTACAGACCTACTTTAAAATTATCTTCCTTAAACTAGACTTATGCTCCAAAATGGGAGGTTTAGATTTATGTTTGAATTGTAATGGACAATTTCCACTGATGCAGAGGGGAAATAGTTGAAATGCGTCTTCAATCTGCTGTTTTCTTAAACACAAATTTTAAAAAAGAGGATTGATAGGTACAGAATAGTGTGAATTGAGTTTGCTGCACTTGTTGTTTGTGGGAAGATTCAAGGGAGTGTTGCAGGTTTATGAGTAATTACAAAGAGTTTGTTAAGGTACAGAGATAATCAATGCTTTGCTAATTTGATGGTATGTTTTGAATTGTTAATAGTGTTAGAATGATTTACAATCTGCCTACTGTATTCTAAAGCTTTGCTCTTCCTTTTGCATGTTACAAGTTGCCTGGCAGCGACATTACAAGTGGGAGTGATGTGCTTTCTGATGTTATACCGAGTATTCCAAGCTCTCCCTGTCTGCTTCCCAAAAAGAAAAACAAGCATAGGAATCTTGATGAACTTCCATGGAGTGCAATGACAAATGATGAACAGGTGACTTTTTTGCTATGTGAGAACTGCAATGTACAGAAGAACTTCCAATTAAAAGACACAACTTAAAGGCCATCCTATTTGCTGTAGGTGTAAATGCAGACCTGTGCAGTACTACTTGATTCTCAAAACTAAACCTTGTCCTTTGGATCTGTAGGAGGCAGTTTAATGCCTACTCGAATTTTCATTCTAAGTTTTTAAGGATACTCAAGGCTAGAATCATGATATTTGAGCATGTTTTATTCTGTCGGTTCTTTCTTTTTTGTGTCTCTCATTTAGAATCAATAATATTTCAAAATGACCTGCCTTTCTTTGGGTCCTAGGTTGAATATATTGAATATTTGAGTCGCAAAGTCAGTACAGAGATGGGCCTTCGAGAGCAACTTGATATTATTAAAATTATTGATCCTACTGCTCAGATCTCACCTACAGATAGTGAA
The DNA here is from genome assembly GCA_013397845.1 of Melanocharis versteri. Classification (NCBI taxonomy): domain Eukaryota; kingdom Metazoa; phylum Chordata; class Aves; order Passeriformes; family Melanocharitidae; genus Melanocharis; species Melanocharis versteri. The sequence continues at coordinate 80,146 of VZTG01004084.1, forward strand.
TTCATTATTGAATTGAACTGTCTCACAGACGAAAAACTGAAACAGGTGAGTTAAGGTTTGTACATTTGACTTCAGGGTTTCAGCATCTGATTATATCTCGCATAATCTTATGGACTTGTGATCAATTTTTGTGCATAATCATTAGTTATGGAGAGAGACACTAGAGCACAATACTGTCAGTGATGGAAAATAGAGTTCAAAAGCATATTGTATGTATTAAACCTTTACATAAAAGACTGGTTATATATTCTCACTATGTATTAAGCCAGAGCTGGTGAGTGTGTAATGAGTTATGTTGTGGACCTAGTGCTGCTTATGGCACTGTACTCCATGTCATGACCATCAGCTAGCTGGGAGTCTTCATTTGCTCACTGAATGTAAACTAGCATTTAAAACTCCAAAAGACTGGAATTCATTGGGGAAGACCATAAATTTCATGTAGAAAGGGATAGAGAGTAATGCATTTTAAAGGTGTTACAAGATGCAAATTATAACAAAGAAGAGTGCCTGGCTGATAGGGTAGATACATCCTACTGTCTTCTCAGTCATTGAGTTATTGAGATGTGTTGTTGGGAAGAGATGCAGTGTCCAAACAAGCTGAACTCCTCAGTGTTGCACTGATAATGATGAAGATAAAGTTGAAAATGAAAACATTCACTGCTTTTATGGGCTTGGTCCGTTTCATACTTCAAGCATTTAGTAAGTGTCATCTTAAAGTAGAAAAGCTTCTTTATTTACACCTACTTTTGTTTGATACATAAATAAAGGGGTTTGATACATTAAGTTAACAACTTAGTTCAGTTTAACTTGACTGACATTCCTGTTTGGTGTTAAAATGATAACATATTGTTACACAGTCACAAACCTGACAGGCAGAAGAGACAAAAACCCCCCAGCCCTTGCTACTTATTTTTCTTCCTTCCATAGTGAAATTTCACAAATTGAAATTTCAATTTGAGTGACTCCAGGTCGCTTGGGATTTAAGCAGCCACAGGAAAATGTTTTAAAAGCCTAACTGAACTGACCCAATAACTTCATCACTATGAATAGGCAGATTGTGTTTTTCCCATGAAAAGGAGTATCTCAGTGCAGCATTTATCAAGCTATAGTAATTTTGCTGCCTCTATTCTAAAGGTGAGAAACTATATCAAGGAACACGGACCTCGCCAGCGGTCTGCAAGGGAGAGCTGGAAGAGGAGCAGCTACAGCTGTGCGAGTACCAGTGGTGTGAGTGGTGCCAGTGCCAGCAGCAGCAGTGCCAGCATGGTCAGCTCAGCAAGCAGCAGCGGCTCCAGCGTTGCCAACTCCGCTTCAAACTCCAGTGCCAACATGAGTCGAGCGCACAGCGACAGCAATTTGTCCACAAGTGCTGCAGAAAGAATACGGGATTCAAAAGTAAAGTTTCTAGCTATGTATATCTGTATTAATTAAGCTGTCTTAACTCCTGGAGCTTGCTCATGGGATCTTACCTGGGATGTTTGTCCTGAGGGAACAGAGTAACTGAGTTATCTAGCTAAACCAGTGATCGTAAGGAATTTAAACTTGTGCTCTTCCCATCACTTCTGACTGAAAGCCTGATGTTTGTATGTAGTAGATATTCTAATTCCTTTTGTTTAAGATAAATTGAGTGGGCTTGAATAAGGGCTTACGCATCTAACTTAAGAAAAAAATTGTTTAAGAATGATCATCCTAATCTAGGCATAATTTCTGGACAGTAGAGACACCCTTGATTGTTTTTGGTTTTTTTCTCGACTACAAGTTTCATCAGGCTTTTTGAATCTTCTTCAGTTTATTCTTCGAGCATGTCTCATGAGATTCCTTGGTGAGAAGGGATCCTCTGAAGCATGTTTCATTTAAGGCAGTACTGTGGCACTCCTTCTGTCCCCATAATTTTAATTTCAAGTGTGAAGGAGAGGAGCAGTTCTTTCTTGCTCTCCAGCATCTTGGGTTTGTTAATGTAAGACTGTAACATTTCTCCAGCAATAAAGGTTCCTCCAGTCAATATGCAACATCACAGGGTAATGTTGTGCCTCATAATTCAGTTGCAGTAAATGGTCTTGGTATTTTAATATCAGGTATGATTTTGGATGAATGTTTGCTCCACCTCTGAGAACTCGTATTTGTTATTTTTCAGAGCAGATACTATTTTAGAGGTTAATTTATATTTGCCAGCTTTAGAGATGTTTTTTCTAATTTACAGAACAAAATCTTACGTTTTGTCTCTTCTGTATTTTGACAGAAACGTTCCAAGCAACGGAAACTCCAGCAAAAGGCCTTACGGAAGAGACAGCTGAAAGAACAAAGACAAGCTCGTAAGGAAAGACTGAGTGGATTATTTCTTAACGAAGAAGTGCTGTCTTTAAAAGTGACTGAGGAGGACCATGAAGGAGATGTGGATGTTTTAATGTGACAGGGGCGAATTTATCAGTGTTCTTTCTAAGCCTTAAATGTATTATTCTTATTGTTTACATATATTTCTTGACCAAATTTTGATTAGTATTAACAATACAAACCAGATCTTTTCTCAAGTGTAATTTTGCTAAGAAGGTCTAAGTATTGAATAACTTCAGCTTTTTGAGACTAATTTCGCAACAAAGGATTCAGAAACTTATCTGTGTCCTGAAAAGCTGCTGAATAGATATAATTTTAAGGAAATTTGAACTTGGCTAACATGCTAACTTACTTGCACGTAAGTCTTGGGGTGCTTTTGGGTGACACAAAGCATGCATTACTATGCTTCAGCTTTTTTTGCTTTTTTCCAACTTAGAGTTAGTATTACACTTGAATTTTTCTGTCTTCTTTTCCCGTTATTAGGAAGATTGTTTAGCATGAGGAAAAATCTTCTGCTCCATGGGGCTTTCTTCAGCCTTGCTCTTGATTTGTACAAAATCAAAGTATTGTTGATACTTTTCTAAAAGTTGCAATTTAAATCAAACTGCACAGAAAACAAGAAGCAGAACATCTAATGCAGAGAATCTGTAAAACAAATACTGTCTAATAATGTAGTTCTTAGGAACCAACTAGAATTTAAAAAACCCCTTAAAATAGTTGCAGGCTTAGTCTTCAGAAGGTTATTTTGCTGCTCAATATCTTATGATTGTTACTAATGGTTCACCAGCACATCCCTAGTATTTCTGTGAAAAGATTCCAATAAAAACACATTTATGCATTGGAAATACACTAATTTGCAATTAAGTTGTCCAGGACACTACTTAAAATAGTTGTAAACACTACTGGAAACAGAAGTGCAAACAAGTGGCACGCAACTTCAGTGGTTTTCTTCCCCAGAAGCATATCTAAATAGATTCATATTGTTAACAGGAGAACTTAATTAATGCAGCTGTACTTTTTAAATTGTATGTTTAGCTGAGGTTGTCTTCTGTGTGGGTCGTTACACCATGACATGTATCAGAATTCTCCTTTTGTTGTCTATCAGCTTTTGAAATTTCTCATGAGAAGAAAATTAGGTGAAATTGTGGCTTTCAGGTAGGGAAGTAATAGTAGTTTCAACCTTTTTCTTAATTTTGACAATCTTTAAGCTGATTTTAGTCTTTATCTTGGAACTACTTTTATAGAACTCCTTGCCCCCATGGCTGAGATAAAAAAGATAGTTCTAAATTTAAATGTGAAATTTAAAAGATTATAAAAGTATTTCTGAGTTCTGAGTTTAGGAAATAATTTTTATTATGTTGGTGCTTCATTACTTTAGTTTTGCTCTTGAATTAAGGAGTTTGACAGTTTAGTGTGGCCGCGGGTGTCTGTAATTGCAGGATACAGCCCAATCCAGCAGGATGCATGATCAGCTTTAGGACTACTGACATTAATGTTCCATGTCCTGCACAGACTTATTAGCTCTGACAGCTGAAGTATTTTTCTTTCAGAAGTGGCATTACTTTTAACCTCAAAATAAACTGACCAGTAAATTATCTGATGGCCTCCAAAAGGGTTTTGATAAGAAATAAATGAGGTCCATGGTCAAACTAGTACATTTGAACTTACTGCTGCTCTACAACAGGTCCCCAGGCTTGGCCATTGGCTGACTAAATGCCAGGTAATGTCATTTTAAGCTCGTGTTAGCTATCCCATATTTGTCCACTAACCACAAGTGTCTGTTGCCTGTGCATTTGCTTGTACTGTGCTGTTGCTAGTTGATGCCTCCCTCCTGTATAATCAATACTGGAAACTTCTTAACAGTATACACTTTACTGAGAATTTAGATTGACTTAAATCTGGAGCTTCTTTTAAATATCTTGTATGGAAGATAAAATTAAATTGCTATCAATTTGACTAATTTCAGGGTGCAGTTGTTAAACTCCTCCATGGTAATGGATGAATTCATCATGAAATACTTCACCATGTGTACACTGTCACAGTTCAGTACAACCTTTATTTTCTGCAGTGACTTTGAAATGTGATTGAATTTTTTTCTGAAGAAAAATGCACACTTAGTACTGTAGAGAATTGAAACTCTGAAGTGAATGATAAGAAAGGTGCAATATCTCAGTGTGGTGGAGCATGAAAGTGTGTCACTTTATTCTGTTTCAGCAGTTATTCAGAGTCTAAAATGCCTCAGGTTTTGTTGAGAGAAGACCCCATCATTTTGATGAGGTACAGTTCATTCTGGTCACCTGTCTACTAGCTTCCAGAGATCATGAAGTGAGGGAGGATAGTATTGCCATCATAGTGTGAGCATGTAAGTATAAATTATTCTAAGTGATTAGATGGGTCCAGTTGCTCATCTGTTACATTGGATGAAAAGGTCCTGGGTGCCAGAATAGCTGATTGTACTGTGTTGTCTCCAGCAGGTACTTCAGTCATGTGTGTGACAGTTAAAATGCTAGAAGAGAGTGGATTTCCAGGGATTCCATGCTAATAATTTATAGCTCTGTGATCTCATAGATCCAGGATGCTCATAAGAATACAAAGAATACAAAACTCTGAATGTTCTGGTAAGAATGCAGAATAACATCTTGCTTACCTTGAATGTTCTTTGCCAAGTACTCAGAGATATAATGTCTTTCCCTGATCTCAGAGAATCAGGCCTGAAGTGACTGTGGGATTCAAGAATCCTCACATACTTCTATACATTTGGGTTTTTTTTTCCTTTTGCTTTCTCATCCTCTGTAGTTCTAGTGACACACTCATTTTGTGGTGTGGGAGGTTTATTGTCAGATTCATGTTTTTCCCTGCAGTATGCTCAATGTTTACTCAGGAAGACCCCATCCCTGGAGGTATTTAAAAGACATGTAAATGTGGCACTTAGAGACACGGTTTAGTGGTGGGCTTGGCAGTGTTAGATTTAGGGTTGGAGTTGATGATCTTAAAAGGACTTTTCCAATCTAAATCTGTGTATTTCTGTGAAATACCTGTGGTATTAGTCAAACAGTTGGAATGTCAGTGAAATCTGGGCTTGCTGATTTAAGTTTTGGCCATTGTGGCTACAGGTGTAACTAATGGGTTCTGATGAAGAAGAGTAACAGACTGCTAAAATAATGCATCCTTATTGTGGTTTTTTCTTAAAAAAAAAAATCAAATACCTGCTTTTTATTAATAGAGAAAAAATGTCAAGCTTAAAAACAACAAAAAAAGACACACAGGAAAAAGCTCATACTTACATGGCTTCGTGGTACTGAAACTGTGTCTGTAGGAACTTTGTACCCACTGCAATGTGAATATAATCAATTTACACTCTGTAATGATAACAGTTTGCTTCCATGGTAACTTTTTCTCTAAAAAGGCTTAGAAGGAGCACTGGAAGTCTGATTGCAATAGGACTGTAAACAAGAGAAAACATTATTTTCTAATATGATTTTAAATATGAGGAAGAAATCTGCCTGACAAACTTGGCTGATTTCTGTGTATCTAATGTCATCTTTTGTTAAAATATCTATTTTTTTTTATCTGGGAAGCTGATAAAAAAATGGTTACAATGTGCTCAGTGTGGGGTGCTTACTCGGAAGAGCCAGAAAAGTGTTTGCAAGACTTTCCTAGGCTCAAATTTTAGTTCTCATATTGTGGTTTGAAACCTGTGAAGATCAATCTCTGGGGAGAAAACAAACCAACCAACCTGCCTGAACTTACATGCATTTACATCAGAGTGCATATACAATACAGAAAGATAAAAATGGCAATATTTACTGTTCATCTATGCCAAGTGGCCTGAAGCCATTTCTTTTCTCCTAACACTCTTTCAACTTTGAAATCAGTTGATGCATTGGTCTATAAATATTAATAAACCTGACTGTTTTGGGAGCTTTGAAAGTTCATGCACATAAGCCAGATTTTCATGGCAAATGTTGTTAGATTTATTGATTTAATCTTCTTAGGCTTACTGATCTTGCAATTCTTGGGCACAGAAAAGTCAAGAGTTGTCCATTTAAGGATTGCAAAGGATTGTTTATTAATCTATCAAGGGCAAATCTAAGTAATATTCAAAGTTTGTCTATTTTGATTGTTAACTCTGACGAATAATACTTGCATTCTCTCTCATCTGGCTAACTTCAAAACATTTCCAAATGACAAATAAATTCTTCAATGTAAAAAAAATAATTGTAATATTGAAGCCTTGAATATAGTTAATAACCAAAGCAAGGGGAATGTGGGGGGGTGATTTTTTTTTTCTTTTTGTTGGGGGGGAGAGATGAGGGTATAGATTAGAGTATATGGTATTGCTTAAATCGAGGTTTTTTTTCCCCAGGTTCTCTGCTAATTGTATTGCTAAAATGCACTTTTGTATAGAAAACTGTTCTCTGTACATTCTGTATGTACTTTACACAATGTTTATAGAGATTTTTCTGAAGTTGTGAAGGATTTACTGAAAGCTCTGATGCTGTTGAATTCAAGTTTTCATTGTATTTGAAAATAGTTATGTGCATATTGAAGTACAGGTTGGAATTAAAATTAATGATATAGCAAAGATATTCTTACAAAACTGTGGTATCTTCTTCAGAGCAGGGGGATTTGTATACAGGACCTGTGGAGTCACTGTTGAGGCAGAAAATACAAATAAAGTGGCACATCTTAACTGTTTTTGATGGCAGAAAGCAAACTGGTCCCTCCTTAACTAAAGGGGCTTGTTATCCACAAAATCTGACAAGAATTGTTTCGTAGGGAAGCAATTAATTGTTGTGAATTGTATAACCCGAGGTCATGTACTTTAAGCTGTCTGTCCTTTGTTTTGATTCCTGTGCCAGAGGTATTTTTTTATATATATGCTCAGCACCAGCAAGGACATGGCAGTGGCAATGGCTTTGCCATCACCAGTCTTTGAATAGGCAAGAGTGAGGACACTTGCCAGCTTGTGTAAGTTGTGTCCCAGAACAAAATTTGCCTTTTGCAATACTGAAGTTTGAAGTGTAATATTGCAAAAACTCTTTTTTCGCCTTGGAATCCAATAAAAAATCCTGAAAACCTGAGAAGAGGATAGCTAGCATAGAGATGTATTCCTCAGTGTGCAGAAAGTTTCCTGCAGTATCTCAGGGATCTAAAACTGCCTCCTTTGCCTTGGCTATGGCTCATCAAACACTCCTGGGAGTTGATTCTCATCAAACACTGACAGAACTTGAAACTGACCAAGTGTTGCTATCCCAGTTTCTGTAGATGTCAAGGGATGGAGAAGGACAGGGTGAAAAATGCTGCATATCACAGCAAGTCTTGTCAGACTGTGAGAGATCTTTAATTGTTGTGAACAGAACTGTGGAAGCTCTTGTGTTGCTATGCCTTCACCTGAGCAGCCTGCTTGTGTGTTTTTTCTGTTTTCACTCAAAGGGGAGTGACAGTGTGGAATGTTTTGCAACAAGAAACAAATTGAAGTGTTTCCAAGGACGTTGACCCATTGGGATGTTCGCCTGTTTGTAAGGGCTGACGTTTCCTTGGATAGCACCCAGAAGCTGTAGGGAAGCTGATGCTTACACTTCTGAATCCCAGGAACTTTCCCAGTGTGTCCTGTTGCAGCAGTTCATTATCAAGGTACCAGCTGCACGGGTGAGTCTGATCTGCTGGCAAACAGCTGCCTGTCACCGGGGTTACATGGGCACAACCAAAGATGTCATGAATCTCTTAATAGCCCTCCTTAAGCATTTCTTCATTTCTTTCTCAAGTGTAGCCAGTTTCACTGCATTGAGAAAGTCTCATTTGATGGCCAAACACTATTGAGGCACAAGCTGAATGAAGATTTCCACACTGGCAAAACCAATTTATAAGCTTGCTTTACTTAATTGACAGGGAAAGGTGTCATTGGCTGTGGGCCTGCTATCCTGAACCCACTCTTACTCTACTGGCCTGAACTGTACACTTCATCCAAACATTTTCAAGTACAAAACTAATTACAGTTTGGTTTCCTGAGATCCTTTGTATGTGTTCCTAAAGATCTCGTGCCCTACTGGGTAGAAAACATTTTTTCTCCTCTTTCTAGAACATTCATCCATTGTAAATTGTTTCTCTAGTGCTGAAATCAAATTCAATTTTAAATCCCAATCCACATTTCTGTTCTGAAATCTCATTTCCTGCTGTTCCCTCCATGCTGCAGTGACTTACACCTGGCAGCATCACTGGTGTAAGAACTTATTTCTGAGAACACATTCCTGAAGCTAAAGCATGATAATTCATCGTGGCATTAGAGTCCCTCTGATCCTACTTCAGTGGAAGCAGCTGCAGTATTTCTACAAAGTTTCTCGAAGAAGGAGGATTTATTGCAGTAGCTGATGCTGGGGTTTGGCACCGCTGTGCTGATTCTCACGGCAGCGACCTCGGCCCGTCTGTTGTCACCAGGGGGAGCGCTGTGGTCATTTACCGGGTTCTAAACTGCAGCTGCCAACGTTGCTTTGCCACAAACTCTTTCCTTTATTCTGTTACGTCCTGTTAAAGGATGGTAGGGGGATTTGCTTTTCCTCTTATGCTGTTTTTCAAGTAGGGATCTGTCTGTTAAGGGTCAGTTTTACAATAATAACCTTTCCAGTGACTAAGGGAAAAGTTAGTTTTTCTATTCATGGTGATTGCCAATTCTTGCCTGGTCCTGCTTATTGCAGCTGAAAGGTGGAAGTAGGCTCCTGTTTAGTGTTAACTTTTGTATGCACTGTGTTGCTGTTTAAATTTCCTGGTTTCTGTTTTGAGTTCAGACTTCCTCACTGGGGGCTGAGAATTTTGCAGTTGAAAATATTAGGTGATGATAGAAAACAAGGAGTCAACTTGTAGTGTGCTGAGTCTCATAATGTACATAGCTGTCTGTCCCTGGGAGGCAGTGCAGAACAGATGTAGCTTGACTAGTTTTATTTTTTTTTAAATAACCTCTGAATTGGGCTTCCTTTGGAGCAAAGGAAACTGTTCTGTAGTGTTTCTTTTTCTCTCTTTGCTTGTCTGACAGTTATTGCTACCTTTCAAAAAGCTTACTAACACATAACTGCAGAGAACATGTGAGGAGTTCTCCCTGGAATCTTGGGTTTATTCTTGGAAGTCAAGCTTTTAATGGTTCTGTGCAGAACTAGGAAGGCTTTGAGCACTTCTGTGTGATTGCAGAGCCATCCTCTGTTGTGTCAGTAGCTGTCATAAAAACAGTAGCAGATTCTAAAGTCTTTAACTGTAGGATATTTCTCCTAGGGAAGATGTGTGCCCAAATCATCTTGAAAGGAGGGAATAAAGTTTTAAATCATGATCACAGAGTGAAGAAATTTAAAATGTGGCAGATAGCTGTTTATATCTGCATAGCTTGTTTTTCTGGACACCTCGTTCCTGTCTATACTTCCTGAGAACAATAAGCTGTGAGTACAACATGGCAATTCATTGCAGGAGTTGCTGAAAACATAGTTTTAATTCATTATGGACCACCCTTGTTATTTAGGTAATTCTCATTTCATGGTATTTGTTTCTTTTCTTAGTTGGTTAAAAGTTGATTTAGTCCTTGTTTTTTTTGTTCAGTGTAGAAATAAATAATTAGTCACAGGGTTTTGTTTTACTTTCCGTTGTGCCTAGTAGGAGCAAAGGAAGAGCTGAAATTGGTTCATTTTAATAGCTGGTCAATTTTCAGGTATGGACAGCAGCTAGACATAGTTTAGATTGTTTTGTAGGTTTCATGTCTCCTGTGTTCCAGAGGTATTTAAAGATGCAATGCACCAATTATGATCTTGAGGAGCGCTGGAAGTATACAAGAACTGTGATGATGGGCATATGCTTTGAGCAATAAACGCTCCTCATGCAGGGCAGGTTTGTGCATGTCCAGAGATTTTGTTCTTGATCTTGTTCCAAAGCCAGAGTACAGTGGTGTGTTCACTCCCTGGCTGGTACTTTCTGGCAAGAACAGTGTCAGCTGCTTAGCAGTTGCTATAAATTCTTTTTGCTTAGGATCTCACAACTCCTGGGTGGTTCTACTTGACAACTCCTCTCTGCCCTTCTAGAACATAGACCAGGTTGGGGACCTCAGTATCCCATCTCTTTGTTACTGCTGAGCAAAACAAAAACATTGTGTGTTAGGAGGGTCTAAAAACTTGTGATTGTGGTGCTAAGTGACTTTCACCACACACTCACAAGTATATTTATTATATTCAACTAATTACTCCCTGCTGAAAGTACAATTGAACGTTAAAGTTCAAATTGTCATGTATTTATTTCATGTTCTTTAAATCATGTTTGATATTCAGCCAGCTCTGCTTTGAAATAGTCCCTCTCGGGTAGTACAGGGGACCAGGGCCTATCGTGTCTAGGACTGGTACAACCTTTTACCCTTGGTAGATGGAAATGATCACTTCAGTGACAATTTATATTGACTGATTCAGTAGGCAGATAAAAAAAGGCATGAGTCTATATGAGTGTTTAATTTTATTAAATTCAAGGTGAGGGAAAAAGTGCTATGGTGCTAGCAAGCCTTTATGAAGTTTGAAAGAATTTTTTTTTTCTGCTTAATTTTTAAATACGGTGCGTTTATTTACCAAACAGAAAGTATTCACAATGTGTGTTTGACTTATAAACATGTTGCTCCACAAATGCATGCACTTCCTCCTGAAACAATTTAGGTCATAAAACTGTTTGTAGAAGTTTCAAATGTTAGCCAAGCAAAAATGAAGCAGTCTAAAATCTTAGCACAAACCCATTTGTGGACTGATAAACCCATTTGCAGACTGATAAAATGAGTGTAATTTATGGTCGAGATACCTTATTGGCATATGTATTAAAGTTTGGGGATATGTCTATTTTTCTTAGTATTGCATTACCTGTAATTTCTATGTAATGCTTCAATTCATTTATATATTTGCACAACAGACTGTCAGATAAAAAAGTGCCAAAATGTGTATAAGGAGGTCATCACTTTAGCTTAATTGCACACAAATTTCCTACAGACTCTGATGCTTAAGACCAATAATGAGACTGCTACAGCTAGAATAAACGCATTAGCCTATAAATTTAGAGCTTCTACCTGCTTTGTGAAGGGAGAATCATCTCTAAATGAGCCTAGTAACATGGATTTGTGATTAATCATTTTACTTGGTGACTCATCTATGATCACAGTACAACAAAAATGTCATGTTTGCTTAGTGGCATTAGCACAATTTATCTTCTCTGCATTCAGAGAATTGCCTTGTTGTCAATGTGGGACTGAGAATACAGCTGAGGAGTACTTTTGTTAAAGGACTTCTGATGTCACTATCTAAAGCAGAGTATAAACAAACAAACAAAATTTTATAACTGTTCCCTTCCTTGAAATTTAATTATTCTACTTGGTCAGGTCAAACCATTTGCAGTAATGATCTTGAATCTGTAAAACAAAACTAATTTATCCTTGAAAACTGGTATTATTCAAGTTGTCTCCGAATTTTTTTTTTTAAGGCCATCCCTGCAAGTTAACTCTGTTTTTGAGACAATTTTGCTTTCCTTGTTGCAGAGTAAACCCTGCTCATTACTAGAATGCTTAGAGCCCATGGACTTGTGGATGTCAAGTTTGCATAGGTGTTCTCTAACCCAGTCTTTCTTGAGCAAGGCAAAGTCTTCTTTCCAACATTCCTCCACCCTGGTTTCCCAAGTCAGAGATTCTTGTGGGTTGGTCTTGTTGGTGAAGACAATGTGAAGGTGATAAAATGATTCACCTTGAGTATCAGAACTGAGAAAGAGAAATGCCAACCCAACACCCTCAGAGGAAACTTTGGTTTAAAGAGCAAAATATACCACCAGAAGCTTTGGTAAGGATGAAGAATTCACACCTGCCCTGTATTGCCTACTCAGTGTCTAAAAAGTCCAAGTTAAATCTCTGCACTAGGAAGTAACTTAAAAAAAAATCATTAATACTTGCATGTATGCATAAATATAGCTGGCCTCTGGTTAGGCATTTACAGGTTCAGGGTTTCTTGTGACCATGGAAGCTGAAAGTTATCTTTAAAGGAAGAGACACAGTCCTGCAATTTCATAATGGCATCAGTGAAGCTTTAATAAAACCACTACCTACAGTGAACGCTTGCAAGCTTGGATAATACATCTGGAGAAGGGCATATCCATGTGATAAAACCTGAATTTAAAGAAGAGCCAGGGGCTTGTTGCTGCTCCTGTGATAGTGTTGATTTTTTCCTTCGGCTTTACAACTGAGCCTGCTGCCTCTGTGCCGTTTAGTGATGATCGATGTGAACATGCTGGAACTGTTTACATGAAGTGAGCTGAATCATTCAACCTAATATTCATTTGTTTGACTAAAGCCTCTTTAGAGCCACTTGTGATCTGATGACTAACGTGGCACAAAGATGCTAATGCTCAGTGTATACATAAATCATTAACTACTTAATTTGGATTTGGAAACCTGAGGCAACAGAATGCTCCATGGAGAAACAGCTATATGTATCTCTCTCCATCCTGAACCACCTGTCTTGTCTCCAGAGACCTGGAATGCATTAGAAAAATTAATGTAGTGACTGAACTAAATCTAGATCCTCTGTTCCAGAAGAAAGCAGCATTTTTTCAACTAGAAAAGCATGGAAATCTAGGATCTGTTCTGCTGAGACAACAAAAATTAACTTGAGCATTACTGCCAGAAGAAAGTAAGAATTGAAAAGAATCTGAGGCCAGCTATAATTTTTTTAAAAATATTTTTGGAGGTGGTCTAGGTAAGAGTATTTGTGTAAGAGAAAAAGGAATTTTGGTCCCTCTTTAACTCGGAATGGAATAGAATTTGAAGTCTCACTTTAAAGTGAGACCTGAAAGCCCCACTTCAGCAGTATTTCAGCCCATTCCTGAAGGCATATTTAACTACGTTTCTTTAGTGAAGTTTTTTGGCACTGATAGGGAAAGTGTATCTTCCAAACTGATAAACTCACTTGCTGGATGCACGTGATGTGAACAATTTTCTGCCATTGAGATTCCTCTTCTTGTCACTCTTGTCTTGTTCCTTCCCCCTGGTTAGTTAATGAGCTGTGTCCCCCTGACTAAAACGCCATAAGAGTAATATTGATAATGGAGCCTAATGGAACATACGACTCTGTGCTGCTGCAAGGCACTAAGCTGCAAACTTCAAAAAGGGAAATTTTGAGACTGGTTATATTTTTAGATATAAATTGCCAGTGAGAGGCATTTCATAATGATGTCAGTGAAAGAACTCCAGTCTCTGAAGCTTTTGTTTATCTTGTGTTACTTAAACAGGTTAGTTGCTTGTATTTAAGTATGCATAGGGCAGCAAAGCTGCTTCTGTACCAAAGCAAGTTGATCCTATGTTCATTCCTGCAGGTCCAAGACACGTTGCTGTCCAGTTCTTAGAGAGGAAAACACAATGCTCTGAGCTAACCTGGATTCTGACACATGTTGAAAGGGAAGCAGGACCTTTCAACATTCTTCCTGACTTAATAATTTTGCTCCTTCTTTAATACTACACTACTGCCGGATTGGACCTGTTTTCTTCATTTGAGTTGTTAATTTGATCCTCTTGTGTAGAAGTTTGGTAAATGAGAGTCTACCGGCATGTTGGTTGTTTTTGAATTTGAGCTATGTTGTCACTCTGTGTTGTTAATGCTGAGTGTGAGTGTTTTCAGGAACAAGGATTTTGTTGACTATTTCAGTAGAACGTTGTTTACCTGAATGGAAAGCTCAGCCCACCAAATCTGAATGTTAGACACATTTTTTATATAGTAAAGCAGACATTTAAAAAATTATTTTGTTTTTAACATCAGGTGGCCTCACTTATTCCTAGAGAATCATTACATAAATATTTAAGGCAGATTCTCTCAAAGGGTTTGATATGTCCTAGATAAAATGTTTGCTTCAACTTTAAATATATAACATCTGAACTCTACTCCTCTAGATCTTTATGGTACTGAAAATTTGGAAAAGTGATATGCAAATTTTAAAAAGTGTTGGAGGGCAAACAGGAATTGTCACATGCTTCAGAGAAATCAAAATCTCTTCAATATAAGGATTTTACCAATGTGCTTTTATTTAGCTTAAAAGCTGGAAAGTCAAGTTTAAGGGGCAAGTCAATATTCTCACAAGGACTTGTTTTTCTTTATGATATAAAACTTGGAGATTACTTGTCAGCTACGTTAGTTTTTAAAGTCTGTTTTTACAGTGAGTGATATATACGCTTTAGAAGAAATAGTTCTTTTCCAGGGTTAGCATTTTAATTCTATTTCAAATATTGAGTGAAGGAAAGAATTTGGTACAATAAACCATTGCTGTGTTCAAGGCTGTAATATAAGGGGTGTTTTTTTTGTTTTTTAGAGTTGCTAATAGCAACTTATGTGGCGAACATAAGTACAGCAATTTAAAAGGACACTGTGGTAATGTGAATTTCTTCAAGTAGTTAAATACCAATGTCTTTCACCACATCAATGTCAGCTCTGCTCCCAGTCAAAAAGCTAAGGACAAATGAACTTACCATTTCCATTTGCTTTTTTGAATTGAAAGGTTTTCAGAAAACTGACAATAGCCAGTCTAGTCTGTAATTTTAACTTGATTTATTTGAATTAGTGAAATCTTCAGTAAATACATCTGGGTACACTTCTTAAATATTTCCCCAGAGAGATTAAACATCTATTTACTTTAACTCCACTAGTGCTCACAGACTTTTAATTGCAGCGCCTGACAAACTCCTCAAGAAAGGAGAAGTGAAGAGAGGAAGAGGTCACTCCTGTAGAGAGCTGTTGCCCTGAGTGGGAGCACTGGCTGCCATGCTCCACCTGCTCACCTGAATGCCAGGCAAGTGTGTTTGTGTGGTGGGAAGTGCAGCTGAATCATTTACACTGCAGGTTTCCTTTGTACGTGTTGATCAGGAGGAGTATTTGTGTTCTTCTGAAGAACTTGCCTTTCTGTGTGGTGTTCCGAGCTACTTGCTGCATCTATGTGCATCTAAGAGTGGCTGCTCTCATGGCCTCCACCTTAATCTTTGGGGTGACTGGTAAACAGAAAAATGTTTAAAGCAAAATGTTAAATGGGAGTCCCATGTGTAGTGTCAATGCAGCCCAGACCTGTCAGAAGAGCTTGGCAATAAAATTGAGTAATTGCAATGTACATCCTTGAGGTGCAGTTCTACCCATGTTAAAATCAATGTCAACAGTTTTGTTGATTTTAGCCTTGGGTTTATTTGATCTTTGCTGCTGGTAACCATGGTATGGCATGCATGGTTCTTAAAGAAGAATATGTGCTGTTGTCTTAGCTTGAGGCTTTATTGCAAAGGCTGTGGAAGTTGACAACAGGATTTTTCCTACCCACAGCAAGGTTTGGGCTTGGTGATGTCGAAATGGAAATAAAAGGCCTATGCTCTGTCCTCCTTCATCTCTGTAGAATCCCCCACTAGCTCTCTCTAAGCCATCCTGCTTGAAATGGCAGGGACAAGAGCAAGTAATCTCCCCCAACACTGGCATTTCTGCCCTCTTAAATATTTCCACAGGCCAAATGTCTTGGATTGACCCAGAAGTATTTTCCAGAGTCCACCTTTAATTCTCTGTTTCCTGCCATTGCTGCTTCTGTTGTCCCAGAAATCCTCCCTTTAAAGAAGTAGTATCCTGTTTGCCTGTCCCCTGGTAAACTCAGCAACACAAGTAAAGAAAGTGAGACACACAAAAGATGCCTTTTGAAACAGAAACAAATTGCTCAAGAAAGAATTCTTGCAGACTGGAGGCTTCTCTATCAATGCCTCATGTGCAATGCCCTCTCCCTGGCTTTGGATGGCACGTTTACAGACTGGATTCAAGGAGTGAGGAGCCAGCCTTGCTGATTCAGTGCACCATGTAATTGTCCTTGAGACATTGCTTGGCTGCCATAGGCTCAGAATTGCCTTCGTGTGCCCTTTCAGTGTTTCTAAACAAATCTGAACTTAACTGAGAACATCATTCCCTACCTTGGGAACTTTACAAAGGAAAAGGTATGGTTAGTATTTTGAAAGATATATGAATTTTCTGCTATAATTAGGTAGAATATGGATATAGCATTGTAAGTTCAATTAAAAGCATGTCAATAAAAGGCAGTTGTGTGCTGCATAAAAGATTCTTTTCTGGAAACTGGCCTGAGTTACGACTGTTTTATACACATTAATTTGCTTTGTACATACAGAATGGAGCTGATTGAACAGCATGATTGTCTGACGAGAGCTGAAAAGCAGCACTTGCTGTAGGTAATTTAAATTGAGCCCTATTATCATTTACGGATTTATTCTGCTTAGAATCAATAAGATGAAAAAGGGTCTGAAAGCTTTACACTAATGCTAATCACTTCTGGGTCAGTAACTCCTTGTGTTTAAGTTATGCATTTCTTCCCTGTATTCACAGAGCTACTTGGAAAGTGAAATATTTTAAATATCTTCCACTGAAGAGAATCTTCTTACTTCTACTTCAGAGAGCATTCAGCATTAATAAATATTTTGTTGTACTGAAAAGTTCCCTGAGAGGGAAGTGACACCAGCCAAATGAACAAAAGAGATGCTCTGGAAAGAAGCTCAGCACAGAATGCCCTGAAAAATTTGTTATAAAGCAGCATTCTTGGTGGCTGGAGATTCAACTTGACCCTAGGATGCTGAGCAAAGCTGGGTTTGGTAGCTGCAGTCATTTTACTTTCTGTTATAGGAACAATTTTATTCCTGGATAACGTATCTTTTCATTTTAGAGAGGTATCACCAGGCCCAAGACAAAAGAGAATAGCCAAGAGAGGCCAGAACCAAGATGATTTTGGTAAAGATATGCAATTAAGAGGGAATACAATGAAAGGACTGTATGTGTATAAAGCAGAAAAAAAGTAAAATAACTCTGAAAAATTAGTTTGACAAATTTATTTGTCCAGTAAGACTTTGGTTACTCTCTTTGGGGCTGTGCTGGAGGGTTGTGTTTGGCAGCATTTTGTGCTGTGTGAAGCAGCAGGGTGAATGGTGCTCCTCTCCCTGAGGACATTGTGCTTTGCAGACAGGGCAGAGTGTGGCAAATGGAGAAATGTCTTGCCTGAGACACGTGGAGGTGTCTCAGGGGCAGAGTCAGAAGTAGAATTAGTCTTTCAAGTCCCAGGTGAGTGTCCCAGCCTCTGCAGCCTGCTGCATCTCTGTTCAGGTACAGGAAGGTTAGTTCTGGATGATTAAACCGCCAGGGCTGTAATAACTATAGACCATCACATTCACCGCTGTTGGAGCTTGTAGCAATGAGACGTGGACCCGCTTGGTTCTTGTTCCGAAGAGAATCATTTATTACAAAAATCCAGGCCATTTTATGCAGTATTCAGACGCTAAGTTCTTACCTATTTACATTCTTGTGAAAAGACAATATGCATTGGCTGCCTGACACTGCAGGTGTTGCTGTTGACGCGTACTCCTAACCAATCAGCTTTCGGATAATGCACTGATCACGTGTACCCTTGACCAATGAGAACCCAAAACATGAGGTGACCATAATTGCTTATACAACTGTTGTGGTTTGACACTGGCTAAAACCCAGGCACCCATGAGAAAAACCATTCACTCATTCTCCTCTGCTGTCGTTGAGCAGAGGAGGGGGAAGGAAAAACTGAAGGCCTCATGAGTTGTGGTAAGGATTAGGAGAAAACACTAAAGGCAATACAGGCTTAAACTTAAAAGGTATAAAGAAAAAATTTATTAACGAATTAAAAGAGGATAATGAGAACTAAAATAACCTTTAGAACACCTCTTTCCCCACTCCAGACCCTCCTTCCTTCCCACTGACAGCTCGGGGAGATAGGGCATGGGAGTTTTGGTCAGTTTTTCACTCAAAATCTTTCTTCAGTTCGCTTAGGGAGAGGAGTCTCTTCTGCTATGCTGTGGGGTCTTTCCCAGGGGAGACAGTTCTCTGTGAATTTTTCCAGCATGGTTCTAATTTTCATGAGTAGCAATCTCGCCCGACCTGCTGTAATATGAGTCCCTCCCACGGCCAAAACAGTCTTCCTAAAATTGCATGGCATGGGTTGTTTCAGTTCATGGGGTGTAGTCTTTTAAGGATAAGCTGCTCTAGATTGGAAGCAAGGGCTGTCTTTACCTCTGGAATCAAGGGTCTTCTCTCTCTGTTTGAATTTCCCATTAGATTACAGCTTTTCAGCATCCACCCGCTGCAGCATGAGCGCCTTTTCTCATGGGCTGTGACTGGATCTCTGCATCCCCACATGCACTTCATGAATTACAGGGAGACAGTTTGTTGTATTATAGTCCTCACCACGGCTTGCAAAAGAATCTCAGCTCCAACTTTTGGAGCACCTCCTCCCCCTCCTTCCTTTCACTGACCTTAGTGTTGCCATGTTGTTCTCCTCACGTGTCCTCACCTTTTCCTTTTCTCTGACTCTGAAGAAAATTGTTGTCCATAGGTTCTTTTGTTCTCAAATTCTATCAGTTGAAAAATTCTTAAAGGGTTTTGCAGTGCTGAAAGACTGATTTTGTTTGGGCTTCTTATCGGGGAATCGCTCGCCGTGCCCCTCGCCACCAGCCACGTGGTTCCTGCTGCTGCCGCGCAGGCAGTGCTGGCCACCGCGGGGCTGGTACCATTCAGCGCCTCTCCTCATGCGGGGCGCCAAAAAGGAGAAGCTGCAGCCGCTGCCCCTGCCTTTCCGTCCGCAGCACGGCTGGCTAAAAGCGGCCAAGCAGGCACAGTCTCTGTGGACTGTGCTGAGATGGCTGCGGCCACGCCGGGAAAGAGAAGCCACCGCCGCCGCCCTGCCTTCCTGCCCGCGGCGTGGCAGGCTGGAAGCGGCCAGACAGGTAGAGTCCACTGCTGGCCGTGCTGAGATGGTGGCGGCCACGTGGCACGGTGCCTCCACACCCTTCGGAAGAGCTGGTGATTTTTTTCCTTTCTTGAATATGTCATTACTGAGGCGTGACCAACTTCTCTAATTGGGCCAGCAGCATGCCCGTCTTCAGAGCCGTCAGGAATTGGCTCTGCTGGGCATAGCAGAAGCTTCGAGCCGCTTCTCTCGGAAGCCGCCTCTGTGGCTTCTCCCGCCCCCACCAAAAAGCCAGGCTGTGTTAAACCAACACAACTTGTTTTCTAGGTTATGTAACTTGTTTTTACTATCCTGTTAGTGAACCTTTCCCAGGGTGCTTCTTGGTGAGCAAAAGTGACAGAAAGGAACAAAAATGATCAGAGGCCTATAAGGCCCTTATTCTATAAGATTTTTCTTATCTGCTACGGGAGCTGATTGCCAAATCTTTGTTAGTTCATCAACCAAGTGGCTTTCCCCCCTCGTGCTCAGTTTCCCCAAATACCTGAGAGTACTACTTTACAGGTTTAACTTTTTTTTTTTAAGTGTTTTAAAAAACACATGGTAAACTTTTCTTGTATTAAAATGGGCTGGAGCAGCTAATACAATCTTTTGCAGTAAATAGCTATAAAAGCATCAAAGGTTTGGGTAACTGTTAGCTCTATATTTTGTAATGTCTATTGTATTTCCATTTTGTTAGTTCTATTTAAAGAGCGGTATTATCATGCCCCATTTCCTGTAAGATAGTTCTATTTGTCTGCTCTACAGGAGGTAGGAGATTTTAGATCCAAAAGAAATTATCTCTCAGTAAATTACTCCTAACTCCCTTACGGAATACTGAGCACTTTCCCCTTACTGTGTGAGCAGCTTGAAGAGATAACACTGCAATTTATTTATTTGTTTTGTCCCATATGTATAGGTGACACACGAACTCATCTGAGCAGAGACAGTGATAACTGACAGGTACATTAGATCAGACACATATAGCAAAGTTTACTTTGATTATGTAGTAAGTGTCAAGATGTACAGTAGCTGATGTCAGTTTGATCTCCCTTATAGCATATAATGGCTTGTCTTTTTCATGGTTGAACGGACACTAATTTTTGTCTGATAAGTAAGCTATCAGTTGAGTGTTTTAGAGAGTAGACAGAGTTTTTTTATCCTTCTGAAAGGGAAACCATTCGTGAAATTATTTTAAAATTTGTTTGGATTGCTTGTTGTATTCATTTCTCTCCTTCTAAAGTCCCCTGTTTACTCAAAGGTACTAAAGGTACAATATTTCTAAAGACCTGCTGTGAATCTGTTGCATTGTGTATGAGACCTTTCCATATTAAAATAGTAGCAGAAAACAGAGTATTTTCTGTCCGTTTTGATGTATAGCTGCCAAACTGCAAAGTCTGTATGTAACACCTTCTAAACTTTAAAGGGAGAGAAACAACAGTATTCTGACATTACAACCCCCATCGTTCTCCACTGTAGGTAATGCAGGAATTATCTAAGACTGTAATTTTGTAGGTTTGTTTTATTATTATCATGCAGCCATGATTTCAGTTGAGTTGTGTTTATGAAAATACCTTCTAAAAATGCATTTTGCAAGGCATATTAACTGATTTATAATGTACTTAAACAAACCTAAAAAACCCAGACCCTCAAAATAACACTGGCAAGCTCTGGAAGTGAAGGGTAATATTCTGGGTTGTCTAACATGGCTTAGCTTCCAGGCACAAGGCCAGTTCCAGGGGAAAAAGATATTTACAGTGGAAAGTCATTTCTAAATTTTGGGGGAAATGTCAATTAAAGCCCCAACTTTCTGGCTAGTAAAAGTATGACAGTAATTATTAACATCTCTAAACCCTGTGCTGTTCACCCTATACATCAGTGGGACCACAAAGTCTCAGTTTAGCATGGTTCGGTCTTCTCATTGAGCTGGTTTAGCTCTAATTCAGGTGATCTATGGCTCTCATTCCACGGGCTGCTGAGGCCTTTGTAGCCTTATATGCATGGAGCTAGGCGTTTTCTTGTTCTTCTTGTTCATTTGTTTGTTTTTCAGTCTAGAAGCAGATCTTTCTTTTAGGTCATTCCTAATGTACAGGAATGTTCTGTAAGAAGTGCTGTTGTGGAGGCCAGGAAGATTTACCAGTGAACAGAGACCATCTAGTCAAAAGCAGGGTGTGAATAACTAGTTTTTAAGTAGTAACAGTGGGGATTTTGAGGATGCTTTTAGATTTGCTACAATAATCAAAGTTTCTTTCGTTGTCAGGTATGTTTTCCCTAGATCGGCGTGTCTAGGAAACACAGACTGGGGTTTTTGAATGGCCTTCCCTGCTTTTTATTTCTCCAATCAAAGTGTTCTTCCACAAGCAAAATTGCTGAACGCTTCAGTGTTAAGGCTGTGGATAATTTCAAATATTTGACTGCAGCATAGCCATGCATTTTTGTCTTAAGAACAGTTATTCTTGAAAATATTTGAAATGGCACCTTCATAAGGTAGAATTCTGTAAGAGTCAATCGTAATGGCCATGCCTGTGCTGGAAATAACAAATGAGGTTCTCTCCTGCCTTCTCTTAGACTCAGGATGAGAAATTGAAATGCAGATTGGGTTCTTTTTAAACTGAGAATTTTGTGAACGCTCTAGTAATGCTTGGTGCTGCTTTTTTTTTTTGTCTTCAAGGCTGTGTCTTGGCAGTCCTTAGTACTTGCCATCCACCCTGCTTGAGGGAGGTTATTTGTTTTACAGCCAGGGCTGAGCTCGGAGCTCACCGCAGTCCCAAAGCAGAAACCCTGCTGTTGAGCTGGGAAGCAAGTAAGAATCTCTCCCATTTGCTCCTGTGTTCTCCAAACAGCCCCCTCATTGCTTTGCTTTCTCTTTGCTCAGCTCTGTACAAAGAAGCTGAATGCACACAGTGCTGAACATCACCTGAAAACTTTATTGCTGCTGTCAGCAACTTCTCAACTAGTTCAGTTTGAGAGAGCACAGAGGTAAGACTGAGATGTTCTGATAACTTACTGATGAGAGTGTCTCCAGGCTCTTCTCATACATTAACATTTCAGCCTGCTTCACTTCTCTTCCTATATTTGCTTTGGGACATATAGAAAATAAGGCTATAATAATGCTGTCCTTTCTTGTCTTCTTTCACAAACATTAATCTCGTGATTTTTTATCAGTACAAAATAACCCTGGAGATAGGGCAGTCTGTGGACCAGCTTCTATGAAACTAGAAAACTGAAATTATTGTGTTTAATTGCGTGTGAAAGTCAACTTTTGTCAAAATCTCTAGCTGTGACTGGGTACTTACAAAATGCAATGTATTCTTTTCTTTAGCAGATCCCCTAAATACATTTCACTAGCAACCCTTTTGAACAAGATGAAACTGTAATTCAAGCTGTCTTGTCTGCTTCTGCTTTAGTTCACAATAATGTCACTATGCTGCTCACACCAAAGGCTGAAGTTTTTATCTGTAACATCAGGTATTTTGTCCTGGTTTTTATGCAGGTCATTTCTGATAAGGTAGTTTTTATAAAATAAAGAAACCCAACCACCAACCCAGCCAACCCCAAAAAACAATCCTGCATTCAGTTATATTTTTAATGTAAAAGTTTTGTTGCTCAACCAGTGCGATGTTGCAAGCTCATCCCAGCCTTCCAGTGGCTTCTCACCAGCCAGCACAGAGCAATTCTCCAGCTGGAATATGGGAAATATTGCTGCAGCCAACAAATGAAGCTAATAGAGAATATGATGTTCCTTCCAGGTTTTCCTCACATTTTTTGGTAAACTCAGTATGTTAATTGGTAAGGGCAGTGTGACCAGGGGCTGGGGAGAAAACAAGCAGCTGGCAGAGCTGCTGCTGTGAAGTGATGGCTGAGCTGCCTTGTGCTGTGGCTCCTCCACCTGTAGCAAGGACAGCCCTGTTCTCAGGCCTGCGTGGGGCAGGGGGGATATCCAAAATCGGGGCAGACTGGGACACAACCCACAAGCTCGATTTCATAAGAGTCCATATGTAGAACTGCTTGGCTATAAGGTCTGCAGAAGTGCCCTGTCCTTAACTGTCTTTTATGCCATTTGGGTGGCAGTGTAGCTGAAGTAAGTGAAGTACAGGTGTGTGTGAATTATCACAGGCTTCTTCCAACATGTGTGTTCTTCATACAGCTTCTTGGGAACCTGTAAGTCAGACATTTGCTGTTAGGTAATTATATTGCTAGGGACACACTGTGCGCAATCTCTCTCTCCCTCCCTCCCTTCTTTTTCTTTTCTTTTGGCCATGTAGGCTTTATCTGGTCATCCATGGTGTTTTATGACAGTAATAGCAAAAAGAGAAAAAAAAGTTCTGCTTAGAGGAAAAACATCTGAAGTTTGGGGATGTTTCTCACTTATGTTCCTTTTTCTTTGATTTCAGGCATCTTTCGCAGAATGAGCAAGCAGAGCAAAATTTCTACCTGTCTGGAGGAGAGAAATTCTTATTTACCTGGTTTAGCTTAAAGTCAGCAGATCTCTTTCCAAATGGCAGTGGATTTATTGCTCAGAATAAGGAAAGAAGTAACATCCCACTCTATGGTTGGCAAATTTGCAGCAAGGACCCCATGGAAAGCTGGTGGCTTACATCTCATATAACTTGAAATAAAGGAGTCACTCACACATTCATAATCAATACAATTACTTCTACTTTACATGAATTAAGTAATTTGTATGGCATTACTGTTTGGGGCATTTGTATCCCTATTCAGAGCACTTCAGTATTTCAGTCCCACTGATGGTAAAGGCAGGTGCATGCCAGTTACCCACAAAACCAAGGCAAAGCTCTATGGGGAAAGTCTTTTATGTCCATCTAGATTTGAATTTGTAGTCCCTTTCCAATTACTGTGCTAATTGTTTAAGAGATTGCTAGACTAAAAAAGTTTTTAATCACTAATCTGTTTTTGAAAGGAACTTATGGGCTCAAAACCTGAACTACATACTTCTTAAATTAATTTTCTTCGTGAATACTTCTTTCTCAATACAGATTTGTGAGTCAGAACACCCTACTGTGCTTGTTTCTTTGTCTTTTCTTCAAACACCTGGCCTATTATTCTCCTTTTTTTTTTTCCACAACAAAATCGCTCACTCTTTGTAGGCAAGGTTCTGATGATATTATGTCACTGGAAATACGGAAATTTATCCAACATCCTATGGTATCAGAACTGAACTTGGACCAGAGAACAAACTGAAAAAATTTGTCAGTTTAGCCAAATGTGAGTCCTCCAACAGAAATATTTATCAATGTTTCCTGAAGAGGTACTAATGTGCTTGCAGGATCTTCCAACAAAACACCTCAAAAAATTGTGATGTGGAGGGTAAAGTCAAGAGGTTTAATTTGAAGATAAGAGTTTTTTCCTCAGTAGATGTAGAAGGTGGATGGGGTGGGTTTGTTTTCAGATTTCTCTGTGGCTTTAGAAATCCTCCCATATATTTTTGCTTTCAGGGAAATCAGATAAACCCAATAAAACAACCAGGGCTTGAGGCCTGCTTCAGTTGAAATCTGTGCCAGGAAATAATCTTGATGTCACCCAGAGAAGATTCAGGCTGCAACCCTTCTTTATTCAGAAGAGAGGCACAGGGACAAATCGTGCGGTCTCAATCCAGGTCAGTGCAGGCTTTGCCTAAATTAGGACTCAAGAATTTAGTGCACAAGGCAAAATAAAATGTCAGGAAATAATTGCAATGTTCAGTGTGAGACACACTCTGTAAAATGGCTGACTTGTTTAGGATATGGGAGGCTGCAGACTCCATTGCCCTGAGAAAAACTAGGAAAGCAAATGTCTTCGCTTGATTAATAGCAAAGGTGTTGACTCCATGTACAGCTATGAAACTAGGCTGAAGGTTTTTCAGTTAATTGCTCCCCACCATTTTTTTAAGTGTAATTTTAGTACTATATCCATAAGAGCTGGTAATTAAGACTCTTTATTTAAAATTTAAATAGACCGAATATGTAAACCTTCTTCCCTTGTTGTGATATTTCATTGTAAGATAGGAATAATGAACACGTAAAGCTTTCTGAGTTTTGGTTATGAGCACTGTCTGGTTCCTAAGCTGATTTCAAGTGTTGCCCTGCATATTTATTTTCATAATATCATTAGCTCTCACAGCTGGATTTCAAGTCACATGGAAGAATGGAAATTTCTTGGAAGGAGTCGTTCAAGCAGAAAATATGAAATCACCTTAAAGAAAAACTCTCTTCATTTCAAAGTAAACCCAGATGAAACATCAGGAAGCTGTGTTCTCTACCTATACCCATTGGGAACTGCTGATGATTGCAGACACTGTCTTCTGCCCAGATGGCACAGGGATGACAGCTTCTCCTTAATCAGGAGCAAAACAGGCAATGTATTTACCTTTGCTATTCTGCCGTGTGTCAAATCGGGCACAGTAGCTTGAAGCTGCAGAGCCATGCAGAAGAATACACCAAAGGAGACAGTCCTGGCCTCAGTGTGACATTGGGAGAAGGAGAATTCACAGCTGGCAGGGGAGTGGTACCCAGCAGGTTCTTGGCTGTGGTCTCAGTAGGGGAGGAGGATGTCTTGGGGAAGCGTGCCCTCTTGTAAGGAGAATTAGAGCAACACCCAAATTGGCAAGGGTTTAGGAGCCAACCCTGCTGTCCAGCCCTGCAGTTCCCACGGTGGTGCTGACGTGTCTGTGTGTGCTGTGTGGAGGTAGCAGCTCCCAGCTCTGGCAGGAGCTGTCATGCATATGAGTGAAGTTACTTGCCTCTGTGTGTTTAATTGCTGTCCCTGAAATTATTTCAAACCATAGCTGTTGGAAAAACTTTGTTGATAGATAAATGTTATCTCTGATGTAGCTGCTGAAATTTAGCTTGTGAATTTGATTCCCCCATACCTGAGTGACATATCTGTGAGAAATCCGTGGGCCTCTGGTCAGTGATGAAGATTTTGGTGATTACACAGGACCTACTATTTCATGCAATGTATTACATCAGCCTTCAGCTCTTATTTTTCACATGCTGCTTCTGGTGAACTTGTCTAGGAATATAATTTGGCAAAAATACCCAGGTTTTATTATTATTGCAGAGTTCTTAATGGCTCATGGCAAATGCAGGACAGTTTCTGCTACTTAAAATGAAACAGTGAGTCTCCTTTCCTGCAGAACCTCTTTGCATTGCAAGAGAGAGACACTGGTGGCAAGGAAAGATATCACAGAAACTTCTACAGAACAGGAGTTGTGTAATGACAGTTTTCAAGCCATTAACCTACTTAAAAGGTTAATTTGGAACAAGCTCAACACTTGAGCGGATACCATGTTGTGCTGCCAGTTGGCAGCCTGGGCCATGAGAGTGGACTGGTGGAAGCAAATAGCTGTTGTGGAAGAAACACACTCAAACTTTGTGTGAGAGGTCCTGCTTACTTCACTGCCCCAGTCTCCTGCTGCTTGACACACAGTGCAGCCCTGCTGTAACTCGAGTAGGGAGCTGGCTTTTCCTAACAGCTGAAATACCACCACCTTCTCCTACCTGTGCTACCAGTGAGGTCTGTGAACCCAGAAATACTTCCACTCTTGTGGCAAGTGATGAGTATTTGTCTGACCCAGCAAACTGCCTTGTCTGTCCTGGAGCTAAGTACAAGCTCGGTGCCATCTCCAGAAGCAGCAGCGGTGTAGCTGGAGCTCTGCACCTCAAACTCTAGCTGAGAACACAACTATGTAGCCTTAAGAGTAGGCCCAGATCTGCCTTGAGAAAGAAGTTCTAAAATACACAAAATCTTTTCAGTGTAAATGTATTTGAGGACAGTTTTGAGAAAACGGGCAGCATCAGTGGAGGAGTTCCGTGCTGTCCCATCAACCACAGGAACAGAGTTTGCTTGGACCTCTGCTACGGGTGTGAGAAAGGTGATCCCCATGTGCAGCCAACTGTTGGCCTTTCTTCTGTGGCTGTGAAGCAAAAATTAGCACGTGTATAACTCTGCCATTTGCACAGTGTCGCGTTTGTTTAATGAGTCCTCACAACAGCCCTGTGAGGTAGGAGAGTGAGCTGCGAAAGGAGCATACATTGACTTATCCTCGCTTTACACTAAAGCACCAGGACGATACCACGTATCCTCACTTTACACCAAAGCATCAGACCTGTGGAGAGTTGTTCTCAGTCCCATGTCCTGGATGAGGAAATTCAGCAAAGACTTTAAAATGACCTGTCTCGGAGCCCAGGATTGTGATGGACTGCAGACTCCTGCTCAGTAAGGCCTCTGTTTTCACTCATTTCAACATTGGTCCAAGGAAGAATTTAACACTTCACATTGAGTATTCACTTAAATTCTGAAACTACTCAAGGCATGAAATGTCTCAAAATATGCAAGTAGTCTATTAACTTACTGGTTTAGTAAGGTGTGCCAGAAATCTTGCTAAAAGTATTCAGCAACCTCATATTTACAGCTATAAGCTACTGATTGACATGTATATACATACACAAAGAATTACACACTATTTACTGCACACTGCTAACCTACTTTCACAGGATACAGTTCATGTACAGAGGTTAAACTTTCTTAAAACATTGCCACCCTGAACATAAAGCAAAGTTTTTTTTTTAAATTTGAAACAAGGTACTCTGTAGACAAACCTAGTTCTAAATCAAAAGCCCATACTGAAAATAGTCCCCATCTCGTTCCTGCGAAGTCTGTCTAGAATGCAGTATTTCACTGGCATTTGCACTTCAACATGAAGCATGGTCTCCAAGTTAATAACTGTGTACTGATTCTCAAGTACTGCATGTAAGAGTTCCTCCTGAGAAGTTAAGAATTGCTTAGAAAAGTGGTTATTCCTACAAAGAATTTGGAGCCTTTGGACTAGCTTCTGGTGAGTTCAAAGCTTCAGATACGTGTTAGCCTGATTTACAAAGATGGCATAGTTCCTGCTTCTGTTTCTGCAGTGCAAGAAATGATACAAGCCAATTTACTACCTGATTTCATGCTGTAATGAAGGAAAACAATGTTTAGCAGGTTTATTTCCTTTCAGTCTGTTACTGAAGGTGCAGGAAATACAGCTCTGTGTGTGTGTGTGTTTTCTTTTTTTAAATGTCTCTCTCTAATGAGAGCTACTTATTGGAGAAGGCATTCACTTTCCCCTCCGTGGCTGTAGTCTGTGGGAGAGCTCCTAACAAAGTTCTTTGTTAGTGTTTGTAAGACTGGAGATGAGGTTTAATTGAGGGATTTGTGCTGAATGTTCTTTCGCTTTGAGTCTTAGTGCTGCAATGCTTGACGTTTTCCTTTCAACTGCTGCTGGATCAGTGAAGGCAGTGAGAACAGGGTCTGACGGGGGTCCAGGAGCTTTCATTAGTACTGAAGCTGTTGTCACGAGAGGATTTAAAGCATTGAGAAACCTGTATTTGAAAGAAGTCAATATTACCCAAATTAAGAATTGTTTTGGAGAACAAATACTTACTGAGTTGCAGCTTCCCCCCTGCCAAAGTAGTAGGAAAAAAAAGTTCCAAAATTTCCAACTCCTTCCAAATGTACATTTTTTTAGCTTTATTTTGCAGTATGGTGTCTTGGCCTTTAAAAAAAAACAAGCAGAAACCCCCACCCTAAATAAAAAACCAAACCACTTTTATATAAAATGAACAAGATATGATCAGACATGGCACGCAGATATCTAAACCAGCAACCATTTGCTTAACCCCTCACGCTAAATCCTTTCTAAACAAACTCTGGATGCTATAGAGCAGCCTGTTCTGTGAAAGCAATAAACCACCTCATAAAAAGGCCAATTTATATAGCTGTTTATGCAGACAATTTGTTCAGATCTATTGATTCCATGTGAAAAGCATTTGTTTTTCTGTTAATGTAGTACTAAGATACAAGCTCTAATTTCAGCGAGTGCTCTCTTCTATTTTTTATGTATTTCTATATACTTATATATAATATGTAATATAGAATGTATTTACATATTTTATATATAATGTATTTATACTTGAGAGAGAGAGAGAGAAAGATGGAGCTGCAGCCACACAGGTCAGAGCAGTCTGTATGAAGAGTAGAGTTCAGTGCAACCAAAATTACAGTCAGTATGCACAATTTGTCTGCAAAAAGCAATTACGCATTAACTTTTTTTTAGCATGACTTAAACCCAAATCTTGCTGTTCCTAATCAAGCGATCCTACACAGGAACTAACCCATTTTAGTAAGTTTATTGAGAACATGCAAGTAGCAAACTAATATAAATGCAGCATTTTTAACAGTTTTGAGATTTAGAAAAAAGAAAATTATTCTATACCTTCCAAAATGTGGATTTAAAATAGGATTTCTGAAGAGAGAAGTCCAGGTAAGACTGCTGAGGCCAAATGGCCCTAAGGTTGAAGGACTAAAAGCTGGGGACATGGACGGCACAGCCAATGTTGAAAGAGGCATTGACCTCCATGTGTGATCTAGGAGGGGAGAATGACTCAGTGGAACATCCAAAAATAGACCAAGTGGGTGCGTTAAGGAGATTCCCGGAACCGTCCCCAGAATTTCATTTTTTTCACGTTTCCTCCACTTTGCCCTTCTGTTTTGGAACCAGACCTTCAATAAGAAATTATAAAGGCATTAGCTGAACGTACTCTGCACTTTGTCTTATCAGATACTATGGCACATATTGATACGGATGGCAAAATATTTACTGTTAAACCAAACCCCACTTCTTTAATACAAAAGATCTTTTCATAAATGCCTTACTGGGTTTATTCCAGAATAAATCACTTTTCAATATTTTAAATTTAACTACTCTCTGACTGAAGAGTCACATATGTTTTAAAGCCATTGTAATATATTAACCTATCACCTGAAACACAAGAGCAACTATTAAAAGTAATCATTCTTCCTTTCATAACCTATTTATTGAAAGTTAAATTTCAACAAAGCCATTCAGGAGGTGGCAAGTATATTACAGTCCAAAAATTGTTTTCTAAGAGTTTTAAATAGCATCTAAAGTATCTAAAAATCAGGTTTTGGGAGACCCAGCTTGTTTTACCTCAGGCATGTCCTGTGACCATGTCCAGCAGTGTAACTTACCTTCAGGTGCTTAAACAACACGAAGTGTGTTTGGGAGAAAAGCCCTCCACACACCGGGGCACTGATCCCCAAACAAGGCTGCAGCACACCCCAGCCTTGCTGTCCCCAGCCTGATGTTGTTTCTCTCTGCCAGTAACAATTGACTCTTTCAAAGCACTTGCTCTGGGGTTCTCAGGATCCAGCTGAAGAAGTACTACTCTAGTCCTTTCATTGTGTACAGGGTGTTTACACCGGAAAGTTGCTGTTTTCCTGGAAGAGGGATTTATACCCCTCGGGTTATGTGTGTAACACAGAACTGTCTCGCTCACAGGCAGTCAGCAGAGGGAGGTGCACTCAGCAGAAAATCACAACATCAAAATTTTGAAGTTGGCACTTGAAATTCTTGAGTGTTGTAACTCATTCTTTGGTCTTTCCTCCAGCAGTCATTAGCTTTCAATAGTCAGATGTCTTACAAAGGAATATCTGAACCTGTGAAATGCCAGGCAGCTATGCCAGCGTGGCAGTGAGGAGTAGACACTCTGTCAGCATCAGTCCAAGACAGGGGTCTGGTAAGGAAAACTAAATTACTGGGATCAGATGATTTTAAATCACTATTAACCAGTAACCCTAAATATTTGTAATAATTTTTAATATTTGTATTTTATGCTTTCCTAAAAAGCATAAATGCTGCAAAGGTGTTCATGTCCTTACTAAATCTTAGCCCTGTTCTTCAATCTGTTCTTCATAAAGAAGCGTAACACAAAATTAAATATCTACTTTTCTGCTTTCTCTGTCCTAAAGCAAATCCATTTGATCACTCAGACATGCACTTTGACTACAAAACAATTTTTTTAATATTACAGGTAATTTTGAGCTTAACTCCAAAATTGAGTAATCTCTCAGATTTTGTATTTCTCAAACTGGGAGAAAATACCAGCATAGATATCTAATAATTACTATTAGAAAAAAGCTGGCTTTCTGTTCCTTATTGGTACAAACTCATCAGTTTAAGTGATAACAGGAGCAGACCAATGCCTCATACCTTAGACTGACACGACAAACAGCTTTCAAAATTTAATGCACACATTATAGACATTAACATTCAGATTAGTCATCTCGAACCTTTTGTTAAGCAGTTTTTCTTTGCTTCCAATAAAAGGCTTAATTGCCTTTATTCTATTTTCAGACACATGTGAAGTGACAAACTAACCATAACAGAAACTGCTATACCAGTCTTAAGATTTTTATGACTATAATATCAATGGCAAAATACTCTAGAAAAAAAGTATTACTTAATACTCAAAAATGAGTTTTAAACCATCAAGTTTTGAATTGTATGCTAAATATTACCCAGATAATACTTGCAATTGCATCATGCATATCTGACAAGAGATTTAGGTCTTTTATGAAGGAAAAGGTGAGCATGTAAAATTTGATTGCTTTATTGCTGTAATTTTCTTTTAAAATGTATCCTATTTAATTGATGTAATACTAAATTATGCTAAAAAGATACACAGATGTGCATAACTGTATCATGTTTCTGCTGTAAGTGAATGAGAGGATGGTAGTGAGAAAATATGACAAGGATGTCTTAATCAGTTATATATGTAAGCCAATGTTTTAAAACTGATGCAGTTTATGGCAATGAAATACCCGTGGAACCTTTTACCCCTCATGTTATAAAAGATTCCTTTAACTTTTTCTTATTTTCTTTCCATCCTAACAATATGAATAATGAGAAACATGAATGGCAACAACAAATACAAATGCTATTGAAGAGCAATCCCAATGTGCCTCCAGGTTATGAAAAGGTTTTGCAGACTCTCTGACTACGTCTTTCCCAAGGTAAGGAATGCACCATCTCCCTTATTCTATAAAAGTAAATAAGGGGCGTGTTGGGTAAGGAGGATCTCTTTAAAATGATGATGGAATGAGCATATGTTCATGCCATTTTTTTCTTATTTGTTCATTTTCATGTAAGACTCAAAAGGCAAGAGGAGGAACAATGCAGTGGCTGGTACCCATTTCAGCTGGTTGACAGAAGGTTTTCCTCAGAGAAACAAATCTCCATTTGTAAAACACACTGAGGTGAAGAAATGGTCTGACTGCATTGGGTAAGATTAATTTCTTGAGTTTACACTTGACTAAGTAAGGAGATGCCACTTTCCATGTCAGCTGATTTAGCCAGGTACCATGGGAGAGGATTGGAAGTCTTCATTTCACCCAGGATGCCTTAGAGAGCTGCTATGAGGATGGACATGTGCAGCAAGTTTTTAGTAATTGCAGTAGTTTGCTAAGTACAGTACATCACTGTTATTCCTCTGCATCCCCTTCCTTCCAGGCTGAGCCCAGTTTCCCACAGGACAGGAAGCGGGGCTTGGCTCTGTGCACTGCAAGCTCACACTAAACAACTGTGCTGACTGTGCTCCGTGCCCAGGAGACTTGTGTTAAGATCTAACATATTAAGGAGGCAAAGAAGTACCAGGAACAGCTCTTTGCTGTTCCTTCCATCCACTGAGAATGCATCAACTCTGTTATTTTGCTTGTTAATTCCTTTTTGACTCCATCAAACACAAATATTTCCATTTTTTTTACATGAGTCATTAGGAGATGAGTTCCTCTTTGCCATGTACCATTGTACCATTCCTTCACAGGGTTTACAGAGTATGTACCCCACAAAGGGAATGTGGCAGTAACAGTTAAAGTAACAGCTTTTCACCCATGTCTTTTTCATTGTTAGATGCCATGCGTAATTGTCAGAGACTGGGGCTGTTGGTGACTAGAGGTTTTAGTCATTGTTGGTGTTAGGAAGAGTGGAGGGTACATAATTTCCCCCAAGTCCACAAAACAGCTGAAAAGCTCATCTACGTATTCTTTGAGTCAATTATAAAGTACCATTCATACTTCTAATGCCTTTTTTGAAGATGGTGCATATTAAAATAAAAAGCTCAAAAAGTTACAGTTTTACAGACTGTAACTGTGGTGTGAACCATCACAGACCCAGTGACTGGAGTAATGACAAAGTATACAAACAAGGATCTGGCATTAACAGTATCAAAGCTATGCAGGAGCAGCTGCACCAGTTCTCAGTCTTTCACAAGTAGGCACATACCCTGAGTTGTGCTGGAACACTGGAACAGTCAACATCTGATATACAGCACAAGCCAAATTTAGTACAATTGTCATTTGCAGCTTATAAATACTTGAAAGGCTTCATACCTTTTGAAACTACTTACTTTTTTTTTTTTTTTTCTGGCTATAATTTCCATATAAAATGGGGATTTCTAGGTTATCAAGAGATGAATCTAAAGAAAAGGGGTTTTAAGAGATATTGTTGAGCAGGAGTGCATAGAGTCAGGAAAAGTTACTGAGGGTCGTTTGTAGTTTAAGCAAACTGCAGCCTGCAAGGGATTAGTGTCTGTCTAGGTATGCTGAGGTTCTACAGGCATTGCTACAATCACAGCCCAGATGGGCATAAAATTCTCCTGGACAGGACCTGACTGTCATATTTGAATGTCAAATTAATCTTTCATTTGTTTTAGCCTGTCATTTAGAAGCGTGACTGTTTTATTGAGCTAAGTTAGACCAAGAGAAGGATGTAAACTCTGCAGCCTCAGTAAACAACTTTGGATGCCCCACGGAACCCCTCATTTTCTGTAAACGACCTGATTTATTCTTTTTTAATCCTGTTTTAAAACTCAGGAGACAGTACCTGCCTTTCGACCCATGAAGGCGGCAGCACAAGCGAGAGTGAAGCGCAACCTGGGAACGTCCCCGAGCCGCCGCTTTCCCGGCACGGAGGAAACGCGCCCCTTCCTCCGTCCCTTCAGCACCACCCGCCGCGGACAGGACGCGTGCCCGGCACGGCCGCTGTTCCCTTCTCGCCCGGCTGAACAAGGGGAAAACGCGCTGTGTTCAACCCTCTCTCGCCCCTCGTCCCCTCCGGCACTCACCTGCACCCGGGCTTCCGTCAGGTCAAGGCGCAGGGCCAGCTCCTCTCTGCGAGGGGAACACACAGTTAGAGCCGGAGCTGGCCCGCCGCCCCGGCCCGGCCCCGCCCGCGCCTCCCGCCG
>VZTG01004084.1:114400-128033 GCA_013397845.1 Melanocharis versteri
GGGTAGTGGGACTTGCAGAAGGCGCGCTCCAGCTCCTCCAGCTGGAAGGTGCTGAACGTGGTGCGATACCGCCTCTGCTTCCTCTTCACCGGGCCCGGTGCCTCGGAGCCGGGCGGGCGCTCCTCGCGTTCCTCCGCCGGCGGCTCCTCCGCGGGGCTGCGCGCTCGGCCGGGCCGCGGCGTCTCCGCGCGTTCCGCGCCTGCGGGAGACAACCGCGGAGTTACTGGGGCGGGCGGGCGTGCAGCGGCCCCGCTGCCCNGCGGGCAGCGCCCGGCTCCGCGCCCCGGCATTAGCATTTCATTAGCGCGTGGCGTCAAGGCCGGGGGTGGGACGCGCCGGGCCCCGCTCGCCGCGCAGGAGCCGGGCCGCCTCCCCCGGGCGGGCACAGAGAGCCGCCCCACCGGGGCTGCCCTGCGGCCGTGCGCTGCCCTGGAGCCGTACCGCCCGCTGCCCCCGCTCCCGCAGGCCGGCGGTAACTTTCTCAAGCCTCGTTCGGGGGCGCGGAGCGGCTGCAGTGAAGTTGTGCCGGTGCCCGTCACGGTGCTGGAGAGGCGTGCCCGGCTCCTCGAGAGCTGCAGTCGGCTCCGGAGTGAGGGCTGAGAGACCCCGGCCGAGACCCGGGAGTGAGGGAGAAGAGTCACTAGTGTTTACCTTTATTACTTCTGATGACCTTACACTTGTTGAATTCAGCTTTTTAAGGCTGACCTTGCAAAGTACCGTGTGCCGGCAGGTGAAGGGAAAATGCACAAACCCGTGCAAGACTGAGTCCTTTTTCCTGGAGATCTCTAATTCCACTCCTGCTATAATTCTGTTGTCGGTGCAATGGTTCCACAACAGGAGTCCTGGAAACGATTTCCTGCACAGGGAGACTTCCAGCAGTTCTGTGATGTTATTGTGGTGTACTGATAGAGACTGCCATAAATTAGATGACAAAATGACTTGAGCCTGAGGTCTTGATTTTGGAGGATGAGATTGAAATACTACTTTCTAGAGAGTCTTACAGAGAGTACAGCAGAAAAGGGCTAAGAGCCCCCAAAACTTAAAACTAGTGGTTGAAAGCTGAAGCCAGACAAATTTAGATTAGGAATTAAGCATAGATTTTAAAATCTATGTGTTTATATCTAAGTTTTGAAGCAAAAGTGGTGGAGTTCTGTGTTCTCTGTCTTCATATGAAGGCTAGATTAGTTTATATTCTAGCTGAAGACACAGAAGCTGTCAGTGCAGAAATGCTTCCTGACTCTGTGACCTGTCAAAAATCTTTTGGTTACTCCTGGCATTGCAGTCAACGGCCAATTTTTTTTCTGTTTTTTCCTCCTCTCCTCTCACCTCATTCGGGCTGTGTGACTGCTTTAGTTCTTCTATCTTTGTACTGACAGAATTCCTTCCTGTCTCACTGTTCTGCTGCAGGGCTCTTCAACTCAGACCTCGACTTCATTCCTTTCACTACAACAATTTGGTTTGGCCTGAAGCAATACCTTTGTGAACCTATTCCTGTGGCACCCCCTATGAGAAGGTTTGGGACAGCACTTTGTGATGCTAACTCTTGGAAAAGTGAGGTGCCTGTATGAAAGATGACTCTGGGTAACATTTACAGAAAGTGGTTTTTTTTACATGGCTTTTTCTTGACATTTCCTAACTTATTGCCCTGTTCATATCCTGATCCTAAGTTCTAAAGCTCAGACTGCCACATTCATGAGACCTTAATTGTGTTCAAAGGCCTAGGGACTCCTTTGTGTTGAGAAAAACAATGATTCTGTGCATCCTACGGTCCAAATGCTGTCAATTCCAGGATACAAGATTTGAGTCATCTAATTTCTTCTGACTAAAGAAACTGTCAGAACTTCATAAGGAATGTCCTGGATGTGAAATAGCCAGCTTGTTTTGTAGTTACAAACGTGTTACAGTCGCACACGTGTCTATGGTCAAAGAGAAGCCCCTGCATCTTGGAGGGCATGCCCAGGAATTCCAATGGGATCTCCCAAGAGCCAGAAGTGACTAACTTTTGTTACTTCTGTGTTCCAAACAAACCAAATCCAGGAACGACAGCAAATAAAGCTTCTGTGAGGAGCTGCAGGGCTGGCTTCTGTGAGAAGCTTCCCCCATGTTCACCAAGCCAATGCCAGCTGGCTCCAGGATGGACGCGCTGCTGGCTGATGTTGAGTTCATCAGCAATGCTGGTAGCACCTCTGGGATAACAGAATTAAGAGGAAAAACCTGCACAACAGCAACTGCAACCAGAGGGAGGAGTGAGAATATGAGAAGAATAGCTCTGCAGACACCCAGGTCAGTGAAGAGGAAGGGCAGGAGGCTCTCCAGGTGCCAGAGCAGAGATTCCCCTGCAGCCTGTGGTACAAGGCCATGGTGAGGCAGCCGTGCCCCTGGAGCCCATCAGAGTCCATGGTGGAGCAGAGATCCACCTGCAGCCCAGGGAGAGCCCCAAGCTGGAGCAGATGCATGTACCCAAAGGAGTTTATGACCCTGTGGGGGCCAGTGCTGGAGCAGGTTTGCTGGCAGACCTTGTGACCCCGTGGGGGACCCTCTTAGGAGCAGTCTGTTCCTGAAGGACTGCAGCCTGTGCTGGAAGAGACCCATGTTGGAGCAGAGCCAGGACAGCTGACCCCACCTGACCAAAGGGATATCCCAGACCATATGATGTCTGCTCAGCAATAAAGGCTAAGGAAAAATGGTGTAAGGCAGACATTTGTCTTCTAGAGCAGCTGCTACACAGGCTGAAGCCCTACTTCCCCAAAAGTAGCTGGACATTTTCTGCTAATGGGAAATAGAGAAGAAATCTTCTGTCTTCCCTTGCTTCTGTGCCTGGCCTTTGCTTTTGCATTATTAAACTGTCTTTATTTTAATCCATGATTGTTTTCACCCTATTTTCTCCCCTCCCTGTCAAAGAGGGGAGAGAGCAGCTTGGTAGGCACCTTGTGTTTAGCCAAAGTCAACCCACAACACATCTGTATTTTTCGGGTGTCCTCAGGCAGGTCACAGTTACACTGCTGGCTGATGTTTGAGTTGTTATTTTGGATTTGTATTGTGTCTTGTCGTGAGCTGAGCAACCTGTGTCATAGTTGCTGCTTAATGCCGTTGAAAAATGCCCTAAAAGAGTGTGATTTAAATACATTTTCATTACTTTGTGTTTAACCAACCTTGTTGCTACTGCTTTCTTGGTTTTCTTTGCCTACCATACAAAATAAAATGTGACAGATGAATCATAAAGCTCATGTTGTCCACGGTATGTTTGAAAGATGAAAGGAAGCATATGCATCTGTTTGTGGATGACAGCAGAGTTGCAACTGCATGAGGGGCACTGGTATTTGCTGTGGTTGAAATGTCTCTTGGCATGTTGATCATATATTTCAGCATTCTTTATACTGCCTTAAATACATAAATATATGTTAATGAAGTTCAATATTTAAGCTTAGAAAACAATCCTGTCTATATCTACATTGAAAAAAGTTCTGAGATGAAATATGTGATGAGGTTAACAGGAAAAATTTCTTGAAGAGTGTCCAAGGAGTTGGTTTGATAGCTTAGCATGGATCTTTATTGGCTTGAAGATGGAAAATAGCTACTAACTAGGGAATTAAGTGCAAAAATTGGGTAAAGCAGAAGTGATTCTGATGAGAGCTCTGCATCGACTGTGGCTGATGTTTTAGGAAGCAGATGAAAAGTGCTGAACACCTTTAATGCCAGTATGCCTCTTCGGATTGTTCACATTCTTATTAACACAGCTGGTTTCTCATTCTATTTCTGTTTTACACAGAGGCCTGAAGATCTGTGTGAACTTGAAGATCAGCACGTCTCTTTCATTTTATGGGATTAGATCTAGGTTATGTGTGGCAATCCTGTGAATACTGGGAAAATGCAAGACTGAATGTTGTGGTACAGCCTTAGTTGGTTTCTCTCAAGCCAATTGATACTTATTATACCAGCTGCACCAGAGTGCAGTAACTCTTTTGTAATGGAATCACAGTAAACTGGTTTCCCATTTCAGTTAATAACTTGTGAAAATAATGTAAGTGCTTTTTGCTGATTAGGCATACGTGACGGCTTGGAAAAAAATGTATGTGCAGTAAATGCAATTCAGCTTCCCTTTCTGTGCTGCATATTCAGAAGCACAATAAAATATTAGTTGAAAGAAGAATAAGATAAGAATTGGAATGTTGCTGACTATGGAGAAGGCATTGTGTTGAGATGGCAGACACTGCTGTCACTGTGCTCATTCTGACCAACCCACCTGGAGCAGATGTCCCTCTGTTGTGCCTCCATCCAAATCTCTTGGCAGTCTCACTTTCAGATCTCTTCCTTCCCCCTCTGCAGACCTTTGATTTTATGCAGGCAAATAAACTGAGAGCCTCATTCTTCCCTTTGTGCATTTGGTTCTTGAAGGAGATTGATTGTCCATGAAAGGCTGGCATGTTGAAGTGACATGAAAGTATTGCGAGATACCTGGAACAACCTAAAATACTGCACTGTGTTCTCTCAGCAGCTGCTGTAATGCACTATTTCTCGAACCCTTTAGGTGAACAGGTACCTCTAGCAGTGCTGTTATGATTAACTAATATTTAGTGGATCTGCTAAAGCCACCCCTTTGGGGTCACAATTAAATGAGGCTCTCCTCTCTTCTAAAAGGTAAAAAATGTAAGTTTTAACTTCTCAAAGTTTCTAGACTCTGCATTTCTGGAGCAAAAAACGGGTAGAAGCTAGGGTCCCACAAGTCCAAGAATAAATAAAAAGGATGCAATATTAATTTATTTTTTCTTAGAAAGTGCTACATAATAGACTAAAAAAAACAATTTTAATCTCTGTTTAAGTGTTCATATTTTACCATTTCTGAGGGATGTCAATCCTCTATCATGTTTGCATATTCCTAGAGTGAAAATTATTTTTTTTCCAAATTATTTATTTAGGGGCTGACTATGAATGTTGAACTAGACTTGGAAGACCACATTCCTTCTTCCTTTGCTGGCTCTTGACAACAAATCACCACTTCTACGTGCATCATTTATTCATATGTGAAATTGGAATGGTCACACACTCTTTGCTAATGAATTATCTCTGGGAAAGCTGAGTCTGTTTAGAATAATTCGCAGCTGATGTTTACCCATTTACAACTGTAAAATGTACTGTACCCATAAAATACATGCTACATAAATTCCCTTTTTAAACCTTAAATATAACCTTGTGTTAGCTTCAAAATGAGCACTGGAAAATCTGTTTCTGATTACTTTTTTTTCTGTATTGCCGTGATTATTTTAGAAACAAATCTTTACCTGGTGTGTTCTTCAGTATTGTTTGAGGCCCTCTGGTGTTCATTTATGCAGATATGGAGCTATCCAGTTCTTCCCAAATGCTGTGGGTATTATAATTTATTCCAACTCACTTTATGGACAGGGACTGAAGTCAGGAAACGTCAAAGAGTTGTGAACTGTCCAGTTCACAACAAGGTTCACAACAAGGCAAGGGATGTTCTGCTACAGTCTCTGTGTTATCTGTGTCTCAATCTTCTGCAAATGTAGTAAGTAATTGTTGTTTCACCCTAATGAAATAACAATTTTGCTACTGCCATTATGGAGATTTGAGGCATGGAGAGGTGGAATGGTGAAGGAAATCTGGGAAGTTCTCTGTATATAAAGTGGTTGCCCGTGTTCAGCCTTATTGACTGAACTGTCTGATTTTCCCTTTAATATACCCTCCTTAGTACACTAGAAATTTTACAGGAGGCATAATTGTAGAAATCCGCAGCATCTGTATCTGTTCCCATAACAAAAGCGTAAGCGAAGTAGCCAGTCAATACATGGGAGCCTGCAGAGGTACAGTTCTTTTAGTGCGTCCATGTGCTCACAGCTATTCAATAATACCCTGGATGTTTAGTACAAAACAAATATAACTGTAGTGATGTTCCTTCACTGCTTTGTAGATTGCTTCGCTGACTCACTTTTGCCTTTTTAAAGATCAGAAAGCCCTGTGTTTGGTAATAGAGTGATTTGGAAACTCCTTTGGTGGATTTATTGAGGTACAGAGTCTGACTGGGCATGCGGGATTATAGCTCAGGTTTCTGACCACTGCAGTTCTGCTGCTCATTCATGACTGCAAGTACAATGGGAATCAGGCCTGGATTGTGTTCAGCTCTAAAGGTCATAGAATGGTTTGGGTTGGAAGGGACTTTAAAGATAACCTCATTCCAACTTCCCTGCTGTGGGCAGAAACACCTTCCACTAGATCAGGTTGCTCCAATCCCCATCCAACCTGGCCTTGAAGATTTCCAGGGATGAGACAGCCTCAGCTTCTCTATGCAGTGCCTTGACACCCTAACAGGGAAGAATTTATTCCAAATATCTAACATCAACCTCCTCTCTTCCAGTTTAAAGCTATTTCCTAGTCCTAACCCTTTGCAGTCTTAACCCTACGTGCCCGTGTGACAAATCTCTCAATCTTTCTTGGTATCTCCCTTCAGGTACTGGAAGGCTCCTGAAGGTCACCCTGAAGCCTTCTTCTGTAGCCCCAGGCTGAATAACCCAAATACTCTTAGCCTTTCCTCACACGAGAGGCATTCCATCCCTCTAATCATGTGTCATTCTGAGCTGTGGCACTCTTGGTAGCTGCAAGCACCTGGAGTCTGCCAGGGGTGGTGTTTGTGACAGCTGTTGACAATAACAGAGGGAAGGAACTGTTATCTACAGCTGAGCTGACCTCTCAGGACTCCACAGGGATATCAGAAAAAAACGGAAACCTGTTTGTTTTAAATCACGAAGAGTTTATAACTTGGTTCCACAGGTTGAAAGCATGGAAGAGTATTTGTGTTAGTCACTTGGATTTTTTATTTAATGAACCAGTTCTGAACAGCAAACACTGTATAAAATTATTCTGTAATTAGCTTTTGGGAATTGAAATAGAGTGAACCATTAAAAGGAAACAACTAAGCAGTGAAGATCTGAACTGAGCAAACCCCTCAACCTCATGTTGGAAACCAATTGTGAAGGGTGGTACAAATGCAGCTTGGATTTGAGTTAGATAACACCAGCCCAGTGACTTTATCCAAGAGGAAGGTAAGTGTGAGGCAGAGAGTTTTCTTCTCCTCCTAGAAAGTTTGTGTCCATCTTTATGAAGCAATGTTTAAGGATATGTAAGTTGCTGTGTTTAATACGAGTGGTAACAATGGCACAGAGTGTAATGCTGCAGATCTGAAGTCAATGTGCTTAAGCATCTCCTCAATTGCTCTGCTGGAATAGGATATTAACTGTTGCTGTTAACAGTAGTTTCGTAATATTTCAGCAGCCACCTGTAGCTAGCTGGATTTAAGATTTATGTATAATCATTATAACTATTCAGTTTTGTAACTTAAAAAGAAATTTGATGACTGTAGGAGAAGGTAGGTGGGGTGGAGGGAGAGAAAGAAGGAAGGAATGGCCAGGGAGACCTTCCTGTACTGCAAGCTTTTCCGTCTTTTTTGTCGTGTGTGCTGCAGAAGAGGAGATTCAGGGGTTTTTTAGGGAGTTATTTTCTGATAGTGTTTTAATGAGAAATCACAGCACGCTGCCATTCAAAGCAGTATGTGCTGTCAGAAGAGTGTATTTTCCTCATCTGTCCCTGGTCCCACATGTATATCTGATATGCTAGGAAAGCTTTATCAATTTCTTCCAAATATCCTATTCACACAGCTTTGATGAGCCTGCAGGCTTCTTCCCATCAGGATTGTCTTGATTTTACCCTCCTGTGGCATCAGCCTGTGTGTCCCTCTTCTTCAGGTGAGATCTGCAGCATCGGCTGTCTTTGAAGAGAGTAATGCAACAGTGTGACTGCGAGGTAACACCTTTCTCAAAGAAAAAACCTGTCCCTTTTCTTTGTCTGAGCGCCTGTGTGCTGTATAATAACACTGTAACCTCCTAGCCTGGCTTTGGTCACAGTTTGTGACTGCATCGAGCAGTTTACCTGTACCTCTTCTGTGGCAGAACTTACGGAAGGCGAACTCTGCGCTCCCTCTTGTGGCACATGTAGAAATGTGAAGAAAGCTTGGGGAAAAACTGCCTGTAACAGTGAGGGAAGCTGCATGTGTTCATTTTACTTAGCATCTTGTGACAGAATTAAGTGAGATTTCAGATGTTACCTCAAATGGTGTGAAAGTAAAAGGTTTTCTTTGGTCAAAATACAGACCTGGAGCAAATAGCTTTCTAAAGCAAGGCTAAATGCTGGGTTTTATTGCAGCTTTCCAATAGTCAGGGATGCAGAATTGTGAAATACAGTCAGATATATGCTCTGTTGATTGATTTTTACGTAAACACATGAAGGAACAGCTTAGGAATATTTACCTCATACTAGTTAAATTTTTATGCCACTCCTGCAGACCTTTGTGCCATTTGGTGTATTTTTCCCTTTCTATTTTATTATGTCTTCTTCAGGTTTGTGACCCAATAACAGAAAGCATTCATTTTGTGATCCATTAGCCTTCTTGGCCGTAGATTTTACAAAACATTTACATTAGATGTGCAAAGATACTTATCCCATAGGTGGAAATGATGTGCTCTCTAGAGATGAGAAAAGGAATAGCAACAGAGAGCTACAGCCCAGATTACTGCAGGTTGCTCTCTAACTCTGTAAAGATGTTGTGTTTTCTTGGGCTCCATAATGCCAGTTGTGATAATGTGTTTTTCTGGAAATATTTGTGCCCTCAGAGAAGAATTTTTTTTAGCTTTATAGTGAAGCATTATGCAAAGTCATCTGCAGGGTGAGGAGCCTGGTTTGAAGAGGGCTTCACTATTTGTGTGTGTTTAGCTTCATGTCTTTGCCATGGGCTGCAGTGTTATTGCATGCACACGTGGGAGTTCCCAGAGCCTCCAGGACCCACAGGTACCCTGCAGCAGTGAACTGGTGCAAAGTCTGATCTTGAAGTTACTGAGAGGCAAGTGAGGAATGTCAGACAGGTGGGCAGTTATGTAGTTGTTAAAGATGTAAATGGTGTTACTCAGTTACAGGAACAGAGAAACAGGCCTATCTCAGTTATATACAGCTAACGCAACAGAATGACTGTGGTTTTGGCCCAATAATAGTTTTAAGGAATGATGATATCACTTCCTAAACAGGCTAATAATATCCTGCAGGTTGTATCATGACTTCCCTTCTCTGTTGACCATAATTGTATCCATTAAATGTCTGCAGCCTCCAATATCATCCAATATCACCGATAGTCTTGTGGACAGTATGAGCCACTGATGTTGGTTAGTAGAGTTAATTTTCTCTACAGTAGTTGTTTTGGGCCCATGGTTTGGATTTGTGCTGGAAGCAGTGTTGATAACACAGGAGTGTTTTTGTTACTGCTGAGCAGGGTTCACCCTGAGCCAAGGCCTTCTCTGCTCCTCATCCCACCCCAGCAGCGAGAGGCTGGGGGTGCACAAGGAGCAGGGAGGGGACACAGCCAGGACAGCTGATCCCAACTGACCTGAGGGATATCCCAGACCATATGGCCTCATGCTCAGCAATATATCTGGGGGAGAAGGAGGAAGGGGGGGAAACATTTGGAGTGATGGTGTTTGTTTTCCTGAGTCACTGTATATGTAATGGAGCCCTGCTGTCCTGGGGATGCTGAGTACCTTCATGCCCTGGGGAAGTGGG
Organism: Melanocharis versteri; assembly: GCA_013397845.1. NCBI lineage: Eukaryota > Metazoa > Chordata > Aves > Passeriformes > Melanocharitidae > Melanocharis > Melanocharis versteri. The sequence goes on from VZTG01004084.1 coordinate 124,016, forward strand.
AAAGGAGCTCCTTGTTTTGATCTGCTTGCGTGTACAGCTTTTGCTTTCCTATGAAACTGTCTTTTTCTCAACAGAGTATTCTCACATCTACTTTCTCTTTCCCCATCCCACTGGGTGGCTGTGTGGTATTTAGTTGCTGTCTGAGATTAAACCACAACAGTGGTGAAAAATTTTAACAAAAATGAAAGACTCTGTTTTTGATGTGGTTCACTTGTCAGTTCCAAGCAAATTTACTTTGCATATCTTTTTGCTGTGATTTAAAGAATTTGAGTTTGCCACAGAACGCTTATATTTGTAGTTTTACTGCTGGGTAGAGGAAAAACCATGCAAAGAAATCAGTAATTACCTTATCTGGATTAGAAGCTGGGCATTAGCCCTAAAGTGCTCTAAGCAATGCAAGCATTGAGTGAGCCACTGGGACTCTTATTTTCAGGGAGTACAAGCTGTTGTAAATGTGGAACACCCTGAAGTATCTTGATTTTACAAGTCACATAGGAACATCATCCAGAGCATGTTGAAGCGGGTAGGTGTCTCATATTTTTCCAAAGTGTGGCTGTCATAAAGTGGGGGATTTGCAGAGATACAGAAATAAATATTTCAGTAGTGTGAAGTTTTGCTTAATGATGGGACATGTTTCAAAACATACATGAGATCTACTGGAGTATTCATTGCCCGGGTAACCCCCTTAAACCCTTTCATTGTATGAGCAGTAGAAGATGGATGCTTAAGCAAAGAAGTGGACTACCTATGGAAGTGCATGAAAGCTCTCACAGGGAATTGGAGCAACAAAACACAATAAAATACATTCTACTTAATTAAAAAAAAAGTCAATGAACCAGATTAAATAGTTTCTGTGAAAAACCTGTCTCGTGGGTGTTAGAGGTGTGAGCTGCTGTTTGCCGTTGTGGTGTAGTTGCTCAAGCTACTATCAGCTTTGGAATGTGCTAAGTGCAATTTGAAGCCTACAGGACAAATCTGTTTCTTTCTTTTCATCCTTGAATACCTCAGCGATGTTATCCCCAGGCATTTACACCTCAGGGGGAAGGAGCCAAAGGATTAAGAGTGGCCTGTAGAACCCTGAGGTAACAATAAATAACTCGTACCATGAGCTCCTGTTTGAACACTTACTGTCTTGGAGCTGTTCAGGCTTTGTCCACTGCTCCCAGTACCTGCAAGTAATATGTCTCTTTTTCCTCTCTGAAATGAAAGCCTGAGCTTTTGATGGGCTCATGTGAGTCTAGTAATTGGATCTTTAAAACAGACCCATGAAATAGTGCAGCACTTGTGGTGAGTTATGGGAGCGCTGACAATGCTTTAAACGAGGGCTCTGTCATAATTCTTGCTGCCCGTTTCCTGGTGAACACGGACATGTGCTGCTCCCCTTCCTAGTATGGAGGCGAGGGTGTTACAATTATCGAGAAATGAAGCAGAGATTTATTTTTACATTAACCTGCTACATAAATATCTTTTATACTGTTCGGCTGATTCACAGTCTTCATTAATGGATTAAACTTCCTAGTTTGTCTCTTTATCATGTTGATAGACCTGTTAAATGAAACCCTGAGAAATCAGACGATTTAGTCCTGTGGCCAATGGCAGCTTCTCACAGCAGAGATTTCTGGCTGGGTTGTACGTGCCAAATGTTCAGGCAGCTTGTGCTTATCAGCATCCATTATACTTTTTGTTGACTTGGACCATTAATAACCTGTCAGATTAGGTAATTAGGCTGTCTCTAGTAGCCAGGGAAAATTGTTTTTCCTAACTGATGGTATGGGTTGTGCTGTTGTGCAGATAAGCACTTGGTCAAAACAGCAGTTCAGGCAATTTTTAACTGGCCTTGCTGATGAATGCAAAAGAAGTGCTGAGACATGAGGGCCAGATAACAGAGGGACAGGCACAAAATAAAATTACCTGCCACTTCTGAAATTCTCTCCAAATAAGACACTGCTCACTGTTCTGGTTGTGAAAATCTGCATGTAGGAGCAACCATGGTAATTTTAATGCTGTGATGGTTTTACAAGCATTGTTCCCTTCTTCTGAATTAAAACTCCTCCCAGACTTGGAGGAATTAGAGGGATTCTCTCAAGGAGGTGTCATTTTACTCCTGTAGTAAAGCTGGCTGCTGGTAGTACCCATTACTGTTCTGAGATTCTCTTTGTTCAGTGACCTTCTTCCTTTGGCACTGATGGAGTCTGTTGTGCCCAGGAAATGCTTCAGCAGTTAGTAGGTGCAGGAAAGGTCTGTTTATTCTGTTGAAGCTGGGATCCCAGCTCTTGGGTAAATGACATTTACCTATTTCTAGAAGCAATTAATCTTCAGAGTGAAAAGGTTGAGTGTTGTGACAACATCCTTCAAATAAGTTTAGTTATGCGAAGACTTTCTGCTGGAATAGACAAGAAAATTAATTCTCCTGAAAAGCCATTTGGGTTTTCCATTATTAAGGGCTTACGTTCTCAAAGCCTGCTTTCTTTGGGCCAACTTATAAGATGGCTGCAAGAGTCATGGAGGCAACTTTATTCTGTGAGATTGCTAAGGTAAATGAATACATGCACAGAGGTGTTTTAAGAGAGAATTTACTATACTCGTTCCTCTGAATTGGAATGACATTTGGGAGGGAAGCAAACCAGCACAAAAATACCTGATTGTACTGGTGCTGACAGATTCCCACAACAGGTGTTGATGGTGGCAGCAAAACATGCTCAGCTGCCCTGTCCTATCAACTCACAGGAACATGGAGAAAATAAGTTGTGCTTGGGTGAAGGAGGTGGATGGATGAAGTAACAGAGGGCTGGAACAACCTCTAGGCTTGTAGATCTAAAGTGAACATCTTGAAAGAGATGACTTGTTCTAGCTGACACGACCCTCTGCATGCTTATCTTGCAGCCCAGGTGAGTGGAGTGGATCTGCACTCTGGCTGCCTCTATAGAGCCTTGTGCCTTGAGTCCAGACGCTTGACAGGGACTTGTAGCCGTCTGCCATCCTTTGCCGGCGGAGAGACCACTGAGGTTTATGTGGCATGAAGTTAACCACCTCAAAGTAAAAACACTTCCTGACAGCCAGCCCTGCCCAGGGTATATAGTAGAGGAGACTGAAAGTTCCTTCCTCCGGGGAGAGGTCACCGAAAATGGTGTGTTTTCCTCGTTCCCTGATGCCTCCTTAGTAGATATGCACAGGGCAGCAGCCAGGCCAAAGATAGGGCTGGTCCTTGCCTTGCAGAAATAGCGTAGGGACCCTAAGAAGAGCAAAGTGTTCCCTTCTCGAGTGCTGGCACATGCCTCAGTGTCCAGGGAACTATATGCTTTTGCACTTTTTTGCAGTGCCTGATGGGATGACAAAGATTTCTCTTCTAAATGTCACTGAAGAAATTTTGGTGAACTTCTGGCTGATAAAAATAGATGTGTTTAAACAGTCTCGTTTTGATTTACTGTCTGGGATTCATTGGTGTGGGCTTCCATGCAGCATTAGGTGTTTAGAATGGGTGCAAGGGTAGGAGACAGTTGATGTATGGACAACAATCCATTAGAAGCCAGCTTTATCCAGCATTGAGATGGTTTAAACCATGGCTGGTTTATGGAAGTGAATGGATTGAGTCTATTGAACTTTTTACTTAAAACAGATGAAAATCCCCTTGCTTTGAAGTTCAGCAGTTGGACTTAGACTCCAGCAGTTCTCCTCTTTCATTTTCAGGACGGACTTGACTTTTCAGTGCGGGTTTTCCTTAGCATAGTTACAGAATTTGAGCAGTTAGCTCATTCAGGCAGAGCCCGCACTCCAGCTTCTTTTGCCTTCTCTCTTTTCCCTTTGTGGAAGGAGTCCCTGCCCATGGCAGAGGGGTGGAACGAGATGATCGCTAAGATCCTTTCCAACCCAAATCATCCTGTGATTTTATGAGTGGCTTTCCCAAGACCTATCCCCGTGCTGTTCGCAGGTGATGAAGACACGGGAGAGCCCGAGCCGTCTCCGCTGCCATTGAGGGGCGGCTGGCCGCTGTGTCGGGCCAGTGGCCACTGTGTCCGGG
>VZTG01004085.1:0-33642 GCA_013397845.1 Melanocharis versteri
CCCTAAACCAGGACAGAGGCTTTAGGTTTAGAGCAAGATAGTCATCAGGTTAAAATACCTTTGCGGTTATGACATGCACAGTGGTGGTTCTGTTCAGATTTATGTTTGTTTTGTTTTCTGTTTTTCTTTAGGATAGCACTGGTTGCAGTGATCTTTAGTTCTACTGCCTGGTTATGCATCTTAGTATGGAGAAAGTTCCCTTCTGCCTGCTATTTCAGTATACTTGCTCCTTTTGGTTTGGGTGTAAATATCCTCTGAGTAACCTCACTGAAATTATTAAAATGACTCCTGTCGGTCCCAGATCACTGGTAATTCTTAACACAGTCGGTGCTTGCAAAGCATATCATTGTAGTTTATCAGTCTCATCAGCGATGTGTCATTTTGCAGGTGTTACAGTATTTTGGTCAACTGAACTACAGTCAGACACAATATAAGCTGAAAACACTAGAAGATTTATTCCAGTTTCAATTCCAATGAATCTGACCTCCAGGCAGTTGATACAAGGAGTCAGCAAATATTTTCGGGAGGTTGCTTTAACATTTTCAAACTACCATAATGAGCAGGAACCAAAATTCAGCTTTGTTTTGACTGGGGCTGCATTAATGCTGGGCCACACTTCTGCTTTCTGCTGAAAGAGAGGATGGATTTGAATTAATCATTTATCAACAGATTCTGCAGCTTGATGTCATTTTCATGAAGACACTATGGTTGGTTAATTAAACTGTTAGAAGCAAAATTAGGGATTTGAAAACAGTGCCATTTTATTTCAGAGGTCTTTGGTTACATTTGTACAATATATTGCATAACTCTCAATTTTCTGCAAAACCTGATATATATTTCGTGGCTTTTTTTCTATAAGCTTTTAGAAGGTCATACTCTCTTGAAGCCTCCTCCTAGAAGCTCAAAATAAGCATTACAAATGAAGTATTTGCTGCTTTAACAGGAAAATAGTTACAAGAAAACACAAAATTATACCTGTTTAATCCATTATGAAGAAATACTTCGAGCAGATTGAATACGGTCTTCATACAATAATACTTAATACAAAATCTTAGCCATTTTCCTTCTCTTTTTAATGAAGTATTTTATCAAAATTTAAAAATACACGTTTTATAGCAAAAATTGCAAAGTACTGTAGTTTCATTGCACTTAATGGGTTCTTAAAACCCAGAGTAACCTATTTAAGCCTAATTCAAACCTGTAAACATTAGTCAGTCTTTGGTTGGTTGGGTGGTTTTGCGTGCTTCTTTTAATGGATCCTCATATTTTGTTTTCAGGACTGATTAAAAAGAGTGGCCCTCAGCAGACATTAAGTGCAAAGTGATTTGGCAAGTTCTGCTGTCACCTGCATTCCCCTGGTATTCCATTTGGTGAAGAACTTGACATGGCAGCAGCCCCTGCACAGGAAGAGGAAAACACAGGTTATGAGTATTTATAAATAAGCAGTTAAAATGTTTTTCCATTCAGTTAGCACTGGTATATTGTCGTGATTTAGGAATGTTACTTCCCAGTTCAGTGCTCCTACCAAGGCTCTCCCAAACCATGTGCAGTTTTTAACAGTCCAGTGTACTGTTCAGCTTTTCCAGAGGCTGGTGCATGGAAAGGAATATGATACCCACTCAATACTGTGCTCTCTGCCCCAGGGGTCTATGAGACTATTTTTGAAATTAATCCCGGTGTCTGACTCAACTCTTTCTGGGGTTCCATGTCACCACAGAGCTAGCTTTTTAAGGCCCAGGATGGTGTTCCAGGCAGTGGGGTGAGGAAAAGGGCACATCTCCAGCCATCCAGTGGTTGTTTACACCACTGTCAGCACACAGCGCTTGCCTTGGTGCATTTGTGGAAATGCAATGTACCTATCCAGGCCCCACCATATTTATATTTTGACCATTGTTTCCCATACCACAGAGGCTTTGATTGGCCTGCTTAATTGCAGTGCATGTTTCACAGTTAAGGATAATCTGGGAAAGAGTGTCCATGGTTAAGTCCACCCCTTGATCATGAGCTCTCTGGAGCTACTACTGCATTTTTCTTTACATATTTCATCACTTTAACAGGCTCCTGTAGATGTTCACAGGTGAACTGCTAAACCATTGGAGAAGTCCTCCGAAAACTGGCCTGTGTCCTCCCATGTTCCATGTCACTCATTACTGTCCCACTTCAGGGCAGATCTCTGAATAACCTCCCTACAAATCTTTCTTGGCTCTAAAGATGGTGTGCACTGAGGAGAGCTGGCAGACCTAGCAACAAGAACATGCTTTCCTTAACATCTAAAGGGAATTCAGAATTCTTAAAAGCTGTTGTAATAGGCCTGAAGGAGGAAAAGGGGATAAAAGGCTGGGGAAAATAATCCTCTTCTTTTGCCCCCATAGACTGGATACTTTTAATAGTGGACTCCCAAGGGTAGCGCCTTAGGTAAGGGTGGGAGGGCAACACTGAATACACATCCCAAATGACCCTTGATATTATCATGTCATGAGCTGATATCAGACAGTGCATCATCAGAGCAATCCTGATCCCTCTCCGTGCTCTGAAAAAGGGCAACACAGTGGGCACATAGGTACGTATTGAGTTTCTATGGCCAGGTTTTGGTACTGGGGGGCTACAGGGGTGGCTTCTGTGAGAAGCTGCTGGAAGCTTCCTCACTGTCTGATGGAGACAATGCTAGCTGGCTCCAGGACAGGTGTGTCGCTGGCCGAGGCTGGGCCAACCAGAAATGACGGTAATGCCTCCGTGATTACATATTTAAGAAGAAAGAAAAAAGCTATTGCACAGATGTGACTGTGGCCAGAGAAGAGTGGGAGAATATTTGAGAGGAATAACTCTGCAGACACCAAGGTTAGTGGGGAAGGAGGTGGAGGAGTTGAGATCCACCTGCAGTCTGTGGAGGAGAGCCATGCTCAGGTGAATGCCGAGAAGAGGCTGTGAATTCATGGGAGGCATGAGCTGAAGCGGGCTCCTGGCAAGGACCTGCACACTCGTGGAGAGAGGAGCCCATGCTGGAGCAGGTTTCCTGGTAGGGCTTGTGACCCTTTGGGAGACCCATGCTGGAGCAGCCTGTCCTTGAAGAACTGTGCACTGTGAAAGAGTGATCCCTGTTGCAGCAGTTTGTGAAGAACTGTTGCCCATGACTCACACTGAAGAAGTTCATGGAGAACTGTCTCCAGTGGGAGGAACCTCATGCTGGAGCAGAAGGGCTCCTCTCCCAGAGCAGTGGCAGAAACACACAATGAACTGATTGTCCATCCCCTGTCTCTCTGTGACGCTGGAAGGGAGGAGGTAGAGCTGGGAAGAAGGGAGAGGTGGGGGAAAGGTGTTTCTGTCTTATTTCTTGATATCCTTCTCTGATTTTGTTAGTAATAAATTCAAGTAATATCTCTAATTCTAGACAGTTTTGCCTGTGACGGTACTTGGTGAGTGATCTCTCCTGGTCCTTAACTCAGCTCATGAACCCTTTGTTACATTTTCTCTCCCTGTCCAGCTGCGGAGGGGATGATAGAGAGGTTTTGGTGGGTGTCTGGCATCCAGCCAGGGTGAACCCACCATGGGGTTAGGTAGCATACCCACAGGAGCAGACCAAGCAGCATTGTGACCAGTGGCTCTGTACCTAATACAACAAATGGTTAGATCGAATTGTTTCCAGCTCACTCTGGACAGATCTGTTGTTGTCTGAACCCTTCAAGCCCTGCACTAGGAGACAAATAAGGCTGTTGTGGTTTAGGAATGGTATTCCCCAGTTCACTGCCCCCACTAAGACTCTACCTAACCACGCACTGCTCTCTCTTGCTCCCCCTCCCCACAGCAGCGTGCTGGACAGGAGAATTGCAGGCATGAAAGGTAAAGGTCATTGGTTAAGATAAGAACAACTTGAAACAGCAATGAGATACAAAACCAAATGGAAACAGCAACAATACTAACGTCAGAGGGTATAAGAAAAGAAACAATTCACATGGGAAAAAGCCCCCAGATAATAGACAATATTAGACAGCTCCCTCTGCCACATTTTCTTGACCAGAGGAATTCCTTCTCCCCAGAGCAGAGTCCGTTTCCCCTGCTCCTGGCAATGATGTGAGGTGGTATGGAATAACCTAGCCATGCTTCCTTCCAGCTACTGCAAATAATTAACCCTGTCCTGGCCAAAACGAGGACATATATACTGACTTCAGCATCTAATGCCTAACTAAGGAAAAGAAAAAAACCTCCTTTCCTTACTTTTGGTGTTGTTGCCCCTTGGAACCCTGGCTGACCAGCCATGCTGATCAAAATCCCAGCCAGAGGACACCAGAGCTCATTCCTGACCCACCAGCAAGTCAGCTGTTCTCCTTCTTTCCCCTCAGCACAGATAGGACCTTGTCCCAGCACTGAACCTGCACCTGCTCTGGCAGCCAAGTAGGAACTGCACTTCCCGTGCAATGGCTGCAGCCATAAAATCTTACTGTCATTTCAGTCTTTCTTCCTGTACTCAGTGAACTCTTAAATGCATACATTAACAAGACATAGAGAAAATTTTCCTTTTAACACTGCTGGCAGAAGGCGCACTAGAACATTTCCTGCAGCAATATGTGTGGCAGCTTCAGAAAAATATGACACTTTATTGATTATCTCTCTTAGGCTCTTGAAATAAATCCCTAATCCTAAGTGGAAAGCACTAAGTAGGCACACAGGCAATGCTACAGGAAATGTATCTATAACTTGATGAAAAGTTAGAAGTTATTAATAACTGTACTTAATTTGCTGCTTAGAAAAGTTTGTTTTCTGTATATTTTTTCCTGTATAAAGTAATTCTGCCTTAACAGAATTAACTAGATTGACTGCTTTGTTAATGTTTTTCCCCTTACATCATCATTGGGTATCTGATCCGGGCCTTCTAAAGGTCATAAAATAACTGTATCCAGTGTTTTCAGAAAAAGCAAGCATAAACACACTCCTAACAGCACTAATCTCCCTATACATTATCCAACTCTTGTTAAAACCTTAGTAACATGACATGCAGTTTAGCCCTCTAAAAGTAGATTTTAGTTCCCAGCACTTACTTTCCTGCTCTTTTTTTTTCTTTAAGCGCTTTCTCCTGTCAAGGGCAGCCAACTCAGCTTTCAACAACAGGTAACGTTTCCGGATTTCCTGCATTTTTGCTTGGAGAACTGTTATGCGCTCAGTGCTACTCAAATTTTGCAAGTCAGCTGCAAGTTAAACAACTTCTGTTAGTTATTGCATTGCAGCATTTCCCAAGCCTTTTGAATTTTGATGAAGGGAGAGGTACTCAAATCTTAGTGATGTGCTTTGAGGTAGCAGCTGCTGTTTATTATCAGCATCTTGACTGACACAAACACACAAGAAATACTAAACAAGTCCTGGTTCATTAAGGCAGAATGAGAGGGGAAGATTTAAAAATCAATAATCTAAGAGGCTGAACAAGAAACAGAGAAAAAGGAGTAAAACAGCAAGAAAGAAGAACTATCAGGATGTATGACAAAATTAAGCAAACCGAGGATGGAGTGATTTTAGAGGAAAAATAACCTCAAAACGAGAAAATTCCAAAAGCCTTCTTATAGTATATCGCAAGATCACAAGCAGCATGTTTCAAAGAAGATACTTACACACTTGAAAACTCCATTTGCAACCTTTGGGCAAATGATTATCTTGTTCTTTTAGATCAGACTCCCTCTCTCCACTTTGCCCACATTTTCCTGTGGGAAGGTAGATTGTTACAAAACAAAGCAACTTTCCCACCCAACCCAAAGCTTACCAGGAGCTGTCTCACTCTAACATGACAGAATCCATCCTGGTGTAGCAGCTTGGCACACAGCTCTCTGCACCACGGGTGCCCAGGTACAGGACCACAAACCAGGCCTGTAATGGGGCCCCTTTAATTCTGGCATGCTGAGAAAGAGAAACCTTGCACTGGAAACACTGGCCAGTTAGTTGTTGTGCACGTAGACTCGGATCTGTTCTGTGGATTTATGGGAACCAAAGTCCTACAGACCTAGACGGTTGATAAAAGCAGCAGATTGTGGCTCCACAATCCATCCCAAAAACTGGCAAGTATTTACTGAAAGCGTGTGTGCATGAACATAAGGAGGTAGGGTAGGGACACACTTCCTGGAAGGAGATTCTTGAATACGATCCAGCTGCTCAAGGTTCGTATAGCCACAGTCCACTCTACTCTCCAACTGGATCACGACAGCAGTGCACTTATTGCTTTAGAATCACAGCCATAAATAAATTGCCTGCATCAGAAAATAAGGCAAAGAGGCACTGTAATGTGTTCATGTCGGTGCCAAAATTATTCACATCTTTCTAGTTATGGAGCTATATAGTCTTTAAAAGACTTTGCAAGACTGATTATTACGTCCTAGCTCCTGTTCACCTTTTTTAATACTCATTTCAAACAAATGACATGGTACTTTCATACATTTTATTTCACACTGAGCTGCTGTACTTACTACTTTTATTCCTCTTTTTGATGTTCACAGATGTTTTGAGGCTTGTTTTCTGCTTTTTTGAGGAGCTGTCTCTTCCCTGAGCATCTTGAAGGTTTTTTTTGCCTCTAAACACTATAAAGGAGGAAAAAGACCCCAAAAAGTAGAAAGAAACAGAAATAACAAAAACCCCAAACCAACCAAACAAAAAAAGCTTGCAGTTCTGTGTGAGCTTGCAACTCTGTGTTTTTCTCAAAGTATGTACATCTGTGATTAACAAAGCAGTAGATATATATTTATTGAGGGCTGCCTATTGACCTCTTCCAAACTCTCACCTTTATTGAAGGGAACACATTTTGTTGCATTCTTTTAAAACAACACTTCCAGATGAATGATGATAGTAACACACCTTAAGGGCATTTTGAGGAAATTCAGTTAATTGTTAACTGAAATCTGTTGCAGTGAAAAAACCAATTCTGTCATCCCAGGAGTATAAGTATAGTCAGACATACATTTTCTTCCTTAGAGTTAAAAATTTTTTAGGCAGTGAAAATACAGTGAAAGCAGCTGTATTTTTGATGAGCTGCAAAAGAGCCAGTCACTTTCATAAAAAAGCTTTTGGATCCAGCCTTGCCAACAGTTAAAGAGCAGGCAGCAGTACACTGGCATCGTGTGCACAACTGTTGGCTGTGTTTATTATCCTCTGTTCTCTGGTGGTCTCAGGATGAATCTCAAAATCACATCTGAATGTGAAACCCAGCTAAGAAGGTCAATGTTTGATACCAGCTTGACCTCCATTTTTCAGAACATTTATTTCACAAGGGGCAAGTTTGAAATGGTTGCCCAAACATGCAATAACTGTCACTTTCTCCCCCAAATTAAATAGCTTACAGAGAATCAAGTTTTATGCAAGAAACAGCATCTTCTACTTGTAAGCAGGGCACTCAAAATGCTTTCATCTTGCTACAATAAATATTCTTTACACAATGTAATACTGCTTGTTCTGGGCCTTTCTTATCAGGTCCAGTAAAAACATCATTCTTATATACTTTTTTCCTCATTGAAACCATCAAAATTCCTAACAAAAGGCCAAGAAACTTCCTGGCAGTTGTATTTTATTCACTACATGTTTACACTGTTTTCACACATTTGAAGTAGACAGTAGGCTACTATTTCCTACAAAAATTCACTTCCCAGCAGCAAAATTATAACAGAATGAAGATACATCCACAATGGTAAAATGAGAGTTGCTTAGGTTGAAGACAGCTCTTTCTACCCTTTCCTTTACCATTTTCAGCATGCTCTGGCTCTGATTGATTACCACTACTGGAGCTGACACTGGCATCAAAACCTTTTGAAGGAATATTTCGCTCAGACTGGAGATCTTGCAGCTGCCCTGCAGCATTCTGTGCCTCTGCTGTGCCATCGGTTTCACTTGTGATGCTTTGTATCTCTTCTTGATTTGGTGGCAGACTCCCAGAGACAGTGGCAGTGGACTGGTGGTTACTGTACTCTGCTACAGCCACAGTGGAAGGTGACTCAGCAGTTGGAGGAGTATTTAGCACTAAAAACTCCTCTTCCTTCTCCCTGTTAGTTTTATTCTAGGTGAAAGAACAGATGAAAAACCCTTCTCATTTGAGCAATTACAAGATGGTAATCTTAAAATGATGGAGCGCTTTCAACTATCTTAAACATTCCATGTGTAGAGGAAAGCTCTCCTCTTCTTTTAAAAGACTACGAGTACCTTCCTACAGTCCATGCTGAGACCTTTCTGCTGGAGACAGGAACTTTGTCAACCCCAAAACAAGTGTGAAAGCAGACACAGCCCGTGCTGTAGAAGCAGTGGGGCCGCAGGGTGACGGGCGCAGCACGGCAGCCGTTGGGCAGTTGGGCAGTTTGTGGCCGTTGGGCAGTTGGGCTGTTCCTTGGCACAGGGGTTCCAGAGGTTCCACCGCGCCGCAGGGGAAGGAGGAGGAGAAGCTGGGGCAGCAGGAGCACTGACTCAGGAACCGCCTGACGAACCTAATTTATGCCTAAATACCAGTTAGAAAACTAAAATAATTTTGAAGGAAATGCTCTGAAATAAAATGATAGGGGTACACACTAGTCCTGTTCGCTCTCCAGAATCAGCAGAGAGAGCTCCCAAATTTCACCCCATCAAGTTGGTTTCTGACACTGATGAAATGGATTCTTCTCATTTGTTTTCTATGAAGTCATACATAAAACTAATCTAAAAAAAAAAAAAAAAAAGTGAAAACCCCAAAATCTTCATGGGAAAAGTTTTCATGTTTAAAAGGCTGGGAAGTCACTTTTCCTCTCATGTATTCATACACCAATTAAAAGGAAGCAGAATGGGGAGTATTTCAGAATGTATCAAGCCAAAGTTGGGGGTAACAAGGGCAAAAAAGGGAATGAGACTACCTTTATTTTCTTTCATTCTAATTTTTGGTACTTTCCTTTGGTCTGCCTTTATCCATTCATCATACCTAAGCACAAAAGTAAATTCAACAGATTTATGTTTTTTAGCAGCAAATGACAACATTTGTAAGAGAAATTACTGGGAAAAAAAGAAAATCAGGAGCCATATAAAATGGAATTTTAATTTGAATAAAGAAGTACTTTGTGTACTTTTCAATCTGCTAAATTTCAGCTAAGGTTCAATTCTTCATGTATTGGGACACAGAGGATGAAGTCTTTTTTACACTGACAGGTATCACAAGTGATGTCAAGGAAGCAGCAAGCCTTGGCAAATTCACTGGAAAGTTCCAGTACTCCTCTGTGTAGCTCATAACATGAAAGAATCAAATTATTTTTTTGGCTGTGATCAAAGAAAGGAGGAGAGTTTGTCTTGTATCCAAATACTGGAATATTAGATGAGGGCTCTGGTTTTTATTTAATATTTTAAAAATAATTTCCCTTCTTCCCCCTCTCATCACCCCAACATACACTACTTTTCAGAACTTGAAATTTCATCGTGTGTGTTCCTTTTTTATTTCAGTGGCTGACTGTAGAGTACAAAACTTGTATGTTGGTAATGCTTCAACAAACTGAGACAGAAATTAGTACTTGGACATGCAGCTTTCTGAAGGGAAGAAAGAAAAGTATTGACAAGAATAAGTCTAAATTTTAAATGCCTGAAACACTAAAAAATAACATGTTTTGTGATATTATACCATATGTCATGCAGCATTAAAACAACCACAGCTCATTAGTATCTTGAATTCATTGCCCACTATGCTTAGAAATGTTGCTTGAAGATACTTCATGTCAAAGATCCAGTTCCTGTAGATCACTGTAGATATAGATCAAAATCCTACGAAATATCAATATCAAAACCAGCAATAGTGAGACTTTTCTCCTTGGCAGTGTCTTAGGCGCTCCTGGAAATCACCAGGCCTAGACACAAAGATTTGTATTCAAGGGAGGGAGAGACGCATCATGCTTAGCTCTAACTGTGACCTTTGCTAGCAGATCTTACTAGCAGTGAATAAATTACATTTGTCCTGCTCTTAGGCAGAAGCAGGATGGGAATCAAAGTCTAGGTGATAGAAGAAGGTCACAAGAGCCTCAGCCTTTCCAGAAGAGGAAAAACACACAGTACGGTGAATTTGCCTCGGGTTTAGAGGGTTTTTTTACAGATCTATAGACAGAGTAATGAAGCTTAAAAGATGACAGCCAAGGAAAACCAGCAGATATGACGAAACTGAGTGAAGAGGAAGGAGACTTGCAAATTAACTTAAAAGCTGCACAGGAAACTTCTCTACTTTTTTCAGTTGCATCAAGATTTAAATGGCAAAGTATAGGAGTACTTCAACTTATTTCTATTAATTCTAGAATAAAGACAATCAAAAGCATGTACTCTTGCTTACATTAGGTAAAGCACAAGAAGCCATTAGACTAAGAAAAATTGTGTTTAGAAGGCTGAGGCAGCCTTAGGGGTAGGAGAAGTGGGGAGGGGTGCAAATCGGGCCTCTAGGCACCACTCAAGGAGCATCCAGTCCACGAGCAGCCCCTGGCTGTGGGTGTCCCAGCAGATGGAGTCGAAATGGAGCCACAGCTTGGTGGGGAAAGTGCTGGGGCTGTGAGCCGCAGAGGCTCCTCCATCACACTGGCCGCTGACAGGCGTGACACGTGGTATGCGTGTCCAACTCCTGGCACAGCGGCCTGACCCAGGTGTGGGAGGAGGCCAAGGAGGCAGCAGAGAGGGGACAGGGCTCTGCACACACCCGTGGGGGATGAGGCTGGCCTAGAGGGTCCCTGGGGTGGGTCTGGGGTGAAAAGGGAAGAAATGAGGAGCAGGGAGGAAGGGCCAGATGTCACTAAAGGAATGCCATTACATCCCACAGGGGATGTAGTGCGAGGATGGTGAGAATGAAACAGTGATTCCTGCTGATCACCCTGACATCTTCAGGACAAGAGGCCTGGGAAGGACTGCGCATCTGCCTCCTGGTGCTGTCCTGAATGTGAGCTCATTACCTGGTGTGCATTACCCAGGAGTTTCTCTAAACTGCCTGTGGGCATTCCCCAGTTCAGGCAAGAAATGCTGCTCACCTCAGCATGTTCTTTGAGCCTCTGACAATTTAGAAGTGACTGTTCAGCTTATTTACAGCATTGCAAGGAAGGCAATCTTCCGACACTCTGGGTATTTTAGAGTTTTATTGCCAGTCCAGCTGAAACAAAGTATTGAAACAAAGGGTCCTCTGGCTACTTCTGCATCCTCTCCTCCAGGTGACCTCTTCAGGCTGACTGCTCTTAGCGCCTGCATGGTCCAGTTCTGCTGCGTCACAGCTTTTCCTCTCACAGATTAATTATTATTCTGACATTTCAACCATTTCTACTTAAAGGATACCTCACAGCTTTGTTACTTCAACAATACTCTAATCTTAGCTAAAAAATCCTCTATCAATAAAGTTTTCTGAGGTCTACAGTCTATAAAAGTCACTACCTAATTTTCTTTAATTTTTATAAATTCCTCTTTTGAGACAAAATAAACCAGACGTTTCAACTAAAAAATGCTAAACTCGCAACATCACAAAACCATAGAGTTCCTATCTACAGCACAGCCCCTCCTAAAACTCAGGGGATGGCTGAATCTCTGCCTAAACACAGAACATTCCCTCTGAAATCCTCACAGCTGGAAGGGCACAAAGTCTTCCTCAGGCGCAAGTGTCTCCTCTCCAGTCTTCCTGCACTTGCTTGGCTGAGATGATCAGAGCAGCCAGGCTGGAGACAGGCTCGCCTGAGGTCACAAAGGGATGCTGCCCAAAGGAAAAACAAAAAATAAAGGAACCGTTACTTTGCACGACCACGTCCTCACAGGCTCAAGCAGGATTCCTCTGGCTACCAGAAAAAAACACAAAGAGGACCAGGGGCACCATCTGCCCCTCAAAGATCCTGTCTCAGACCTGTCTATACCCGGCCCAGTCACCCCCCAATCCTCTTCATCCCTTCATCTTCAGCTCGCAGGGCTTTTCCGCATTTTCGCTTTTTCTTACCTGCAGGAGTTCCTGGGCAGACCAGCGCCTGTCCTCGTCTGCCTGCAGGCAGCAGCGCAGAAAGTTGCACAGGAGAGCCGAGTGGTGCCTGGGGTTTTGCAGTTTTGGGGGCCCGTTCCTTTCTATCAGTTCCAAAACCTACAAACAATGCAAGAGGACACTCTGCCTGCTCCTTTTCCTAACCACAACAGCTCTCTCCAGACCCACCCTGGTTTTTAAGCTGCACCTTACCCTGAGGCGGGGTTCCCTCTGGTAAGGAGCTTCCCCTTGCACCATTTCCAGCCCCATGATCCCCAGGGACCAGATGTCCACTTTGGGGCCGTAG
Source organism: Melanocharis versteri (assembly GCA_013397845.1). Taxonomy (NCBI): domain Eukaryota; kingdom Metazoa; phylum Chordata; class Aves; order Passeriformes; family Melanocharitidae; genus Melanocharis; species Melanocharis versteri. Next base: position 12,240 of record VZTG01004085.1, read on the forward strand.
GCTTCTCCTCGCACCACTTGCGGCGCCATCCAGCTGGGAGTGCCGACGCTGGAGCTGCGCTTGCTGCGCTCAGGGCTCAGCTGAGCACAGAGGCCAAAGTCAGCTGAGGACAAAAACAAACCCTGTCAAAGCCAGCTACCACCGGCAAACCAGGCCAAAGCCTGGCCCACTCCAAGCCTGACAAGGCCATGCTGAATCCAGCTGGAAAAGCAGCAGGGCTCTGCTGCTGCGGGGCTACAGCTAGGAAATAAGGCATTGGCCGCTTCCAAAACGCCCTCACCTTTCACGCACTGGCCAAGCAGTGCTTCTGGGGAACTGGCAGTCACCCAAAAGCAGCCCCCCAGTGCAGACTGGGAACGTGCACCTGACCAGGGATACCCACCCAACTTGACAGATCCGTCCATGCCCACAAGAATGTTGCCGCTTTTGATGTCTCTGTGGATGACTTGGCGGGAATGGAGGAAATGCAGTCCTTGCAGGCACTGAGACAGAAAGGAGGGAAAGAAGGTTAAAATTCAGGAGCTGATTGCATCCCACAAGAAAGAAAAGGGCTCAGAGGTGGACAGTTTTTTAGGGAAATGTGAGAGAGCGCGCAGCATCACGGTGCTGTCAAGAGAAAGAGCTTGCTGCTTCAACACTGTTAGAAGTGTTCTCTATCTTTCAGAGCAAAGGCATCTGAGCTTCCAAAACTCCTTCTTGCCTTAAACACATAGCACGTGACTTTTGGCGGGGAGAGGGCATTGCAAAGATTTTATTGATTGCCTTGTGGCAGCAGAGGAGGAAGCAGCACGTTCGACCTGCTCCAGAACCCAGTGCCATCAGGCCTGCAATGCTATCCCTTGAAGCTGACGACATCTCCTTTGCCCTCAGCTTGAAATTCTGCCACCAGCCTGCTGGCTTAGAGCAGTAAGGAATGCAGGACAGAGAGACAGGATCCAGGCAAATGTTGAGAGGCAAAGCTGAGAAGAGGAAACAAGTGAAACAAAGCCAGCCAGCGAGCACGAGCACCAGAGGACAGGCAGTATGTAAGAGTGTGAGAACAGAGCCTAAGAAGTGCGGGGACACCAGCAGGCAGTTCACTTCAGATGCTCTTGCTTCTTCTTGCGTTGTGACAGCAGCACCAAAAGAGAGCCGTGAGCAAGAAATCTCTGCTGTTCTTAAGCACCAGTTGCCAAGGAGCAGCCTGCGCAGGCCAGGGCAAGCACAAGCGGGATCCCTCACTTCCCGACAGACAGCGCCTATCTGTCCTTCCTGCAGGTACACTGCCCTGAGGACATCAAACAACGTGTCGCCGTCCATGAACTCCATGGCCAGCCAGAGTTCCCCATCCACCAGGTAGCTGAAAGAAGAAAAGCATGGCATGGAGAGAGAGGAATGGGCACGGCCCAGTCACCCCAGGGGCTGACCCAGCTTTTTGCAACTGCTCTCCAAGCCAAGGAGGCCAGAAGAGATTATTGCAGGGCAAGTGCAACCTCTTCCCACACACTGGACGTGAGCAGAAAAATCATAAACTGCTCCATTTTCTGCGGGTGACCAAAGGGCTTTGTCACATTTGGATTGCACTAGCTAAAGGAACGCCGACATGAGAGTACCCTAACCTAAGTAGGTAAGGATATTGGGATGCCTATTGTCCCTCATGACCAGGATTTCATTGACAGCCAGCTCCTTGGACATCTCGTCTTGAAGGGTCATTTTCTTGATGGCCACCTAAAAGAACATTAACTTGCACGAGATCTCAAGAAAGATAGAGCGAGGGCTTGTGGAATGCTCGGGCCCAGCTGTGCCAAACTGCCTTGTTACTAGACAGCAGAGCTTAGGACAAGCACCAAAGCCCGTCCCAAATGCATTCTGCATGCTGAGCCTCGTCTACGCCTCAGAAGAACAGCCTCTGCTGCAGACATGGAGCAGCCACCCAATGCTCCAGCCATGGCTCAAAGCAGGGAAAGAGCTCCAGAGGTGCAAAATCTGCTGAGACTGTTGACACTTTACCTGTTGTCCTGTGCTGGCATCGAGGGCTTTATAGACAGCTCCAAATCCGCTAGGAAGAAAAGGGCAGCAGAAAAAGCCCTTTAGTGCCTGGCAGTGAAAGCAAGCCTAGGCAGGAGATGTCCCCAGGCTGCCTGCAGTGTTTAGAAAATGCCTGGCTGCACGGTCTCTTAAGCCAGTGGCACATCAGCCCACCAGCCCTCTGCCATGCGGGGTGTCCAAGAGAAAACTGAGGTCCAACCTGAAGACCAAGGGCTGTTCAAACCACCAAGGCACACGCTCAGTCAGTTCAGTTCCAAACCTAAGGGGGACACTGTCTATTCGTGTGTGTGTGTGTGTACACATGCATGTGCGCTTGAAAAAATGGATGAAAACTACTTTCAAAACAGTGTCTTTGAGAATCTGACAACTGCTGGGTGGCAAGATGTTCTTTCAGGCCATAAAGCTGCAGGGGCAGGAGGTCTTCCAGGTCCTTCTCTTTGTTGAAAGATAGACACTGCCAGCACCCAGTTGTCTTTGATGATGCCTTCACGCTGCTCTGACTGAGCACTTCTGAGAGGTGGCAGGAGGCAAAGCCAGAATCTGACCATGCTTGGACCTCGCCTGACTTCACGCTTGATATTACCACAGACCTGGCCCACGGTTTTGTGGAGCAGACTCACCCTTGTCCAAGTTCTTCAAAGGCCGTGTATTTGCTCCGTGGCTCGCCCAGACTCACAATGCTCCCTGAAAGACAAAAGCAGTGCAAGGCGCTCACTTTCCAGCTGAGATGCCACTCCCCAGACAATCCAAAATGCAGCCCCACTGTCGGGAGCTTGAGAGCTCCCTGGGGCCTGGTCACTCGCTAGGTGCCAGCCTTCTGCTCCACCAGAAACAATCCTTGCTTTTGTCTTTGGCACACAACGCAGCCCAGGCAGAGCCAGGCCCGTCCCAGCTGCCCTCGCAGGCAGCACCAACACCCCCAGTGCTCTCTCGCTGCCTCAAAGCACAACAACAGGCTCTGCAGGGAGGCCTAAGTGCCTCTGGGACACCAAACCCTGCAGGAACTTCTGGCGCAGCCAACACTGAGACCCGCAGACAACACACTGCTCTAGCAGACGAGAAATGCCCCAGACGTACTCAGCCTCTTCAGGCTCTGCTCCTCTCTCATCTCAGGCTGCTGGGCTGGGCTGCCGGACGAAGTGCTGGCGGCTGGGGGAGTGCTGGCTGCTGCAGGCCATGCTGCTCCAGCGGCACGTTGAATTGCAGAGCGGGTGTCGAGCTGGGACAAGAAAGGGTTGATAGCCCGTCACAAAGGTGGCTGGCACAGATGCTCCCGAGACAACACGGCAAAGCAAGGCCTTAGGAAGATTCTGTCTGCCACCACCAGGCCTCCTCAGCTGGGGGGTTTTGGATGTCCCCTACTCGAAGGCAAGGGGAAGACCCCAAAAGCTACTTTGATACAGCAGCTCATGGCTGTATGCCACATTTGATGGGCTTTTCTGCCAGACGACTGCAACAAGGGATTGACACGTTTGCAAAGATCCAGAGTGAGATCAGGGCAGGACCCCAGAGGCACGTTCTTTTCCACCTCTTGTGTTCTCCTGGGCAATGAAATCACCACGGAGCTGGCATGGAAGTGTCTGACCAGAAGCCCGGAGCGTTTGCATTTTCTGATCTGTTCAACGGATTTCCCCTCTGTATTTCAGACTTTAGGGAGTGGCCCTTCGCAGCTGCGTTCCAGCCCTTCTGAGACCCACCCGGCACTTACAAAGCAGAGCTGCCCAGGATTCCCCTCACCAAACTCTGCTTGGACCTTGTGGAAGTGAAGCACCATCTACGTTGTGCCTGGAGCTAATTAGTCCAAGGAGATGGGCAGGTCCCTTCCAGGGGCCCGTGTCTCCTAAGTATCCTGCAAGGCTGGGAAGTGCCACTTTGGACCGCTCTGTCCGCTGACCACAGGCAGCCTGCACTGACACTGGGCACCCAGGGGCTCACTTCTACACTGGCAATCATTGAATGCTGCCCCTTGTCCCATCCCAACAGACATCATTGGGCCCTCTCAGCATCCCAGCCAAGTGACGCTTGAATGGGAAAGTTCAGAACCCATTTGCAGGTTTGTTCCCTGCCTTGGCTGAAGCAGCACTACATCGTGGCAGGCACAGAGCCCCCAGCACCTTCAGCCAGGAGCACCAAGGGCTGGCTCATCCAAAACTTGAAGGTTGGCCCTGCAGCAAAGGCAGTGCCAACCACAGGTGCCACTTACTGGCTCTGCATGCTCAGGCCGTGGAGGGACGACAGCTGGAGGCTTGCTGTCCTTTTGCTCCTCTTCAGCCTCTTCCTCAACAAGAGAGGGAGCCAGAGGAGGTGCTGACCCTGCTGTTGAGCCCTGCAGAGAGACAAGCAGTGGCAGAGACTGGGAACTGCCAATCCTTTAGCAGCTGCTTTCTATGCAACTGGGTAAGCACCCAGACTAAGGGGAAATCATAGACTTTGACACAAGTGAGATTCTGACTCATGAAAAGCCCGTGAAGACGGGTGAATCAGGTGGTACTCCATATTGGTGTGTATTTGATCTTCCACCCTGGCTGGAATCAGCAAGACACCTTTGGGCTGCCACACTTGGCTTTCATCTCTTGAAAGACTCTTCATTGGAAAATTAGGAAAGGGCCAGTGCTCCCCTTGCTACTGCTGATGCCAACAGCCAGTTGGGCTTTCTTTCAGCCTCCCAGCCTGGCACTCTACGCTCTACTGCAGCAGGCCAAGCTCACAGCTCACTGCACAATTCTTACACGCTGGCAGTGTCAGGGGTTCCTTTGCCACTCACCAAAGGACAGGCTTGTCTCCATCCGCGTGTGAGGTGACCTGCAGCCAGCAAGGGAAAAGGAACCAGATGCTGTTAGAAAAGGGCCTGTGCTGGGGAGTCCCACAGGACAAGTCAGCCCCAACAGAGAGCATTCCCCTTTCCCAACATGCCTCCAGGAGCAGCAGTTCTTTCCCACAGCAAGCAAGAGAACAACAAGGACACTATACTAGGCTGTGTCAAATTTTGGCCCTCTTTTGTCAGGAGAGAAATAGAAACACAGTCATGGAAATGCCAGGTGCTCTTGAATAGGCAGAGCTTCTGGTCTGCCCAACAGCTCAAGCAGCTTGTTCCTCTTCTCCTTCCTGCATTTTATCTTGTTTTTAATAAATTGCATGCACTAATTCCCATCCATTTGCTGAAGATGACACCCCAGCAAAGCTTCCCCAAAGGGCCCCTTAGCTGTGGCAGCGCTTGGCTGAAGCAGCCCAGGAACAGCTCCTGGGTTCAGCAGCACACCCCAACCGCTTTGGAGTTTGCACTTCATCGCCAAGGCAATTGCTATCTTGGCACAGCGTAAAGGGCCAAGTCAGAAAGCCACGGCCTCTAAATGTCAGTATTTGGAGCAAAAGATGCTTTCCCCTGCTCCAGGAGGGAACTGCAGAGTTTTTAGAAGTACTTCTGAGGATCTCTCATTAGAGTCTGCAATTGGCAAGTTGTTGTGGTTGAAGCAGCAAGCTGAGGAAATGACAGACTCCACTGCCACGCACTGTCCCGTGGAGGGAACGCAACCGCTGCAGGTTACACTGCAAATACTTTCCTCCCATCACTGAGTACAGACACCTGCTTTGGAGCTGGTGCTGTGGGCAGGAGCTTTCCCAAAGTGGTGGCATCTTAACAGCAATTTTGCTCCCAAATTAACTCGGCCACTACTCGGACATAAAGAGCAGAGTGAAGGAAATGCCAGGTGTTGCTAGCCCCAGGAGAAACCTTTACTTACGAGTCAGGTGGGTCAGGAAGTAGCCAGAATAGGCAAGAGAATAAAGGGTGCAAACCGCAGCACAGACTTGCCCGATCATTTTAGCAGTGCTGTGCGGGTTTGCATGCTGAATGCCACCCGGGGGAAAAACCAAGATTCCTCTCGGGGTGCAGGCCGTCTGCTGAGAATGCCTCAGTAACGAGGGTCCTCCTGCAGGGAGCGAGCCCAAGAGCTGCTCTGGACAACGAGGCCTGGCGCGCACGGGGACAACGCTGCGCTGACAGCACTGTGACGTGGCAGCGCTCCCTTGACCTCACAATAGCAGCCGCTCTGGCTTTGTTGGCGTAGCTGTGCCCAGCAACCCAGTCTTCTCTACAGCTGATGCAAAAGAAAAGCCCGGCACGTTCTCCTCAGTCATAAAGCAGCAGAAAAGATCCAGGGTACGGGGGGCAACATCTCTATAGGGTGGGTGTGGTGGGGTGAGGTAGCTGCCAGGCAGTGTGTGGGGCAGGGCGTGGCCCCTCTGTGAGCAGGGTGAGCCCTGGGCCGCTCTGAAGCAGCACGAAGCCGTGAACGGGACAGCATGTGCATAGGAAATAGGTTTGCCTTAGCATTCCAAGACATGCTAGATGTTTTTAATTGTGAGCAGAGTTTTCACAAGTAATGGTGACTCAAATACACCCCAGGATTAGATTTCCCATTCTGAGTCACAGCAGTGCAGAGCAACTTTTCAACCCAACCCTTTCAAAACCAGGATTTAGCAACCAAAAAGGAGTCTCTCAGACTTCTTCAGATTTACCTCTGCGTTGTGAGCAAATTTCTTTTACAGCTTTTTGATCAACACACATATCCTCTCATTTCCCCTACTTTGGCCTTAAGCATTAAAGTAAACCACCTGTTTTGGAAATGCAACTGTTTCTGCTATTTTTTATAACTTCTTGAATGAGATGGAAATACTCAGTTGTGCTTTGCTTTATAGCATACATTGTAATTGTGGCACTGAAAAAAGATGACATGAATTTCTCGAAGCAATAGAAAATATGTAGAATAGCATTATAAAGATGCTCTGGCAGTATTCATGTTTTGCTTTATATATAACTTTATTAAGTTATAATTTATATAATTTTGTAAGAGACGGTCCGAAGATCCCTCATCTGTCTCACGATCATCAACGAGGACAGAGACTGAAAGACCCTAAAAACTCCTAAGGGGACAAGGGCACAGGAGTCCTGGCCAGGCCAGAGGTGGGATGTCTGCCAAGTATCTGCAGGTGTGCAAGCTGAACGGGTTGTTCTGGTGCTGTTCCTTGCTGCCCAGGCGGGAAGGACTGCACTGGAGCGAGAAGGAATGTCCCGTGCCCAAACCCTGCAGTGTTACCCCAAAATAATGGGCATTGTTCTCTTACCTCTCTGGCTAGTTGCCCCCCNCTTTAGAATAAATGTTACCTAGGAGGCTTTCAGCTCAATTATAGCAATTGTATTTTAGCAGTCTAATTTTCCTGCAAGACTGGACAAGGAAAGTAATCACTTAGGAAAATGAGTTTTCCACATACATGTGCAGTACTCTCATGTCTGGCTTACTTTTGGAAAGGTCTCAAATGGCTCCATCTTGTCAACTGAGCCCACAAGAAACTTAATTTTTCTTGAGAAGAAATTAATCTGATCTAATAAATTACAAAATGACCTCTGAAGCACCACTCCAAGGTACTACATACTTCTAGGACCAACAGCTCCAGGGTAGATCCCTGCTGTGGATGGATTCCTCAAAATTAAAATCGAGTATCCTGGGGACTCTCGAGTTTGACTCCAGAGACATCACAGTCAAGAGCCACACCTTGAAACACAGCTCCCATCGGTTTCAAAAGAAAATAAAAGTCTTCCATATACGTGCAATTCACAGATGAGGAGGAAGGGAGGAAATATGATAGAAGATTCTGAGAGGGGGGGAAAAAGTACTATAAAACTACTTATCCTTGTCCATTATTCCACCTGAGTGAATTCCTTGCTGTTCAATAGTTAGAGTTATATTACAAAATTATCAGCCACTGCATCAAATTTTAAAAGGTTAACTTAACAGTTATGTTCCCTCATTCCCATACCACTGCTCTCAGGATGGGGCACAGGGTCACTCATTTCTAATGCAGTACAGGAATATACTACTTCAAGTGGATTTTGTCCAAGAACACAATGTGAGCTATTCTAATCAGTAATAGCAGTTGCAAGAACTGAGAACTTTGTCAGAACCCTATTTTTCCATAGTTTTTTGATTCTTGGTCCAAACATTCCTTTGACAAGCCAGATTGTACCTGGGACTAAATTTTCAAATATGCTCATGTTTCAGGATGTCCAACTCTCTTGGTTGCTGAGGGATTTGGACACTCACACACTTACTCAGACCCCTGGTGCTGGGGGACTGTCCCCAGGCACCTTCTGTAAGCAAGACCTGGAAAGGCAGCTGGGTGACCAAAACGCTTATTGTTTCCATATCTATCTGCGCCCAAATACTGATGCTGTGTGTTTAAGGCCCAGGGCACAGGCGTACCCAGAACCGCAGGTGCAGGGGAAGATGAGACTGGGAAAACTTATAGATATGATTGCCTGCACAAAGATGCTGAAGATATGAAAACTGTAAGCGAGATTGAAATGAAGGCAAGCTTTGAGATACCAAAGCTTAGCTAGTAAACAACTGGAGAACAATGGTGTGGCAGACTGAAGGTAATCCCCCCTGATTAAACAATACCCTCTGCCCGCAGGGCCGGAAGAGTCAGATCAGACCTTGATGGCTCGAAGGAAGGGGTCCAAAGAGTAGTTCTTAGAGTTTAAAATGTAATGTAGTATGGTAATGTAAGGATTCTCATAGGCTGTATGTAAATGTTATAGGATTTGTATCTTGCATCACATTGGTTACTGGAAACTAGAATATTCATCACAGAGGATGATTTAATGTATTGTAAATGAGAACCTGGCACCCCTTTTCTTACTTCTTACTCTCTTTTCTTACTTCTCACTCTTCCCCCTTTCTTACTTCTTACACTCTTTTCTCACTTCTTCTTTACATCTTATTTCTCTTACCCCCTCTTGCCTGCTTGCCCTGCTTGCCCTGCTGTCTCCCTTGCCCCCTCTCTTCCCTCCTTACTCTCTCTCTCTCACCTTCCTGGCCTGCTTTGAGCTACAGCTAGCAGCTCTAAGCAAGGCCCTTCCACAATAAACTACCTGATCCAAAACTTGCTTATAGAGATCTCTCATTACCCGTCCAGCGCGGAGGTTTTCCTACAACAGGGCAGGCAGCAGTGATGCCGCTCCCTTTAACAAGGTTGGAGCACCTAGGCAAAGCACCTGTTTTGCCTTTTGGCTTGCTCTCTTGCCTCTTGCCTTGCTTATTCCTTGGCTTTTGCCTTAGAGCTGAGGTAGACTGGGCAGAGGCTTCCCTTCCAGGCTCTCGTTTCCCTGATGTCATTTTGCTCAAGGCACAGGTTGTTTAGTGTGGGTTTTTCTGGGCTCGCAACAGTAGTAACTTGGTAAAACCGCATCCCTCGACCAGAAACTGTTTCACAGTGACCTTTTCAAGCCCCATGGTGAAGCTTTGAGCTGTCCCGGGGTCAGGCCCCGCCATGTCGGCGGGGACAGACGGTTTCTTCCCCCCCCAGCCCCCAGCACAGCGCGGGCGAAAGCAGCAGCACCAGCAGTGGTGGAGTGCGGTGGGCAGCAGGAGGAAGCAGCAGGCAGCAGGGCTGACGCCACATGTGCTGACTCTTCTCATCTGCAACTAGAGCTGCTCCGTAAGCTCCAACCTTCCCAGGAGCGCTTGCTGCCACCCTTTCCCTTTGTCTCTCAGGCCGCATGGTCACCTACGAAGGCTGCTGTCCTGAGGGGAGGGTCAGACGCCATTTTCCCTTTGTCTCCCTGTGGCAGGCGCCATCTTGGAAAGGGTATTTCCACCATTTTGTGTTTCTTTTTGTTCTGCAGGAGTTTCTCAGATTTAGCAATTCTGTATCGAGTGATTATTTACTGGGGATTGTTGCCTGTTTCAAGTTCGCTTGTTAGTAAACCACTATTTTCACTTAAACTTGTATTTAGTTTCTCCTTACTGGTGGAAAGAGATTGATTAAAACAAAGGGGGGAAACTCATTTTAGAGTGTTCCCCTTTAAATTGCCTTAAACCAAGATAGAAGGTGAGGCTGATTCCTGAAGATGCTGTGGGCATCAGTGGCCCCAGGTTTAATCACTTCATCTGAAATGATGATAAGAGTCCCCGAGGGCTGCAGGGCTCAGGCAGGTCCCTGCCTTGGCCTCTTGTTGGACTGAAGAGAACCCTGGGGACTAGGGCCCCGTCTCTTTTGAGCGTGCCAGTGTTTCCTGGGTGAGCAGGCCCTGCCCTGGCCGGGGGTGGAGGGGCTGGGGCTACAGCCCTGGGCAGAGGGACCTGCCACCACTGCCCTCCCCGGCTCCTCCTGGGGCTGGTCCTGCTCTGTGGGGACAGGTACAGATCGTGGGGAACCTCCACGGAGGGCAGCTTCTGATGTACCAGCTTCCCCCTCCATGCTGGAGCTTGTAGGGCTGCTGTCAGAAATTCCCTCATGGGAGCTGCTGGAGCTGGAGCTGCTGGAGCTGGAGCTGGAGCTGGCAGACCTGGTGGTGGCTGAAGGTCTGTGGGTCTCTTCCTCATCATCATTGGGGTGCAGCAGCCTCTGAGCCTCCTCGGTGCACTGGCCCACAATGACATTGATGAGGCCGTGAACCAGTTGTGCTGTGCCTTCCCCAAGGCTGTTCTGCAGCCTCAGGACCAAGCTCTCCACATCCAGACCATAGACACAGAGATCGTTCAGGATGCTGCTCTCTGCAGCCTGTACCAGCCACCACCTGCCCTGGAATATTCTCTCCAGCCTTTGGCACAGCCAGGGCAGCACGGGGTCCAGGAGATGCTGTTGCCGTTGGAAAAGTTCTGCCCATACCTCAGGCAGGATGTCACCCACAGGCTCTGGCCCGGCAGTTGCCTGCTGAGGTGAGGATAATGTCTCCTGTGGAGAAGAAGGAGGCGACACCACAGGGTGATGGCAGCCATTTCCCCCCATCACTGGGGTCACTGTCGACTCTCCAGGAGCTCCTCCTGCCTGGCTGCTGGCTTCTGGTGACTCCCTGGAGAGACTGATGACACACTGTAGATAGTCCCATTCACTCTGCTCAGAGAACCTGACAGATCTTATCAGCGTTCTGCAGAGTGGGCACGACGGATTTCTCAGTGCCCATCGCAGGATGCAGCCCAGGCAGAATTGGTGGTGACATGGCAGAGCAGAAGCCTTGTCGTTCTGAGTGCCCTGGCAGATGGGGCAACTCCAGTTTGTCTCCATGGCTATTTCTGTGCCCTGCAGCACGCTGGGGAGACCTGAGGACCAGGAGCTGCTCCCCCTTGTTGCTGTCACGCAGAGCAGTGTGTGACTATGTGAGAGCCCTCCTGATTGTCCCAGGGAGGGGAAGAAGAAACACCCAGCCCCGTCAAGAAGGACGCCATCTTGGGTGCCTGAACCCAACCACCTGCTCCACTCTAGGGGAACATTTGCCTGCCCAGCCAGCCTTCGCTGCTGCAAACACCTGCGGTGCCCAGGTGACTAAGCCAGGCAGGGCCAGGGAAACAGTACTGACGGCTCCAGGATGAGCACCAAGAGCTGCCAAAGGCAGCCCCCAGTACACCACCCAGGACTGCAAGAAGCCTGGCTAGACCCTCCAGACCTTACACTCTTGCTCGGCAGGAATCAAGAGTGGAGCCAGACTGGCTCAGGTTCTGCCAGTGCACAAATACAACTAGCGAGAGATGTGATGTCACAATCCATCCCCTGGTGATGTTACAATCTGACACTTGGGATGTCACCTTCTACCACTCAGTGATGTCATCATGGGATGCTCCCCCCTGCAGATCCATGGTGCCAGAAGAAAAGCAAAGGACCAACCACTGACTGATGACCACTTTGTCAACTAGACCATGGCACCATGTGCCATATCCAGTTGTTTCTTGAACACCTCCAGGGATGATGACTTCACTATCTCCCTGGGCAGTCTGTTCCATTGTTTAAGAAACCTTTCAATGAAGAAATTCTTCCTGATGTTCAACGTGAACTTCCCCTGGAACAGCTTGATGCTATGTCCTCTTGTCCTGTCAGTAGTAGCCTGGGAGAAGGACTCAGCTCCACCTTGCTACAGTCTCCTTTCAGTTAGAGAGCTCCCGACACCTTATCATGTCTGGCTAACCCAGTGGCCTTCTACAACGCAATGACTGCATCAGTGGAAAAGGGGCAAGTCACAGAAGTCATCTACCTGGACTTTTGTTAGGCTATTGAAGCAGTCTTCCACAGTATTCTTGCAGCTAAATTGGAGAGAGATGAGTTTGATGAATGAAGTAGTCAATGGATAAGTAATTGGCATTGAAAGAGTTACGGTCAATGTCTCAGTGTTCAAGTCGAAATCGGTAGCATGATCTATGTTCCTGTGAATAAGAAATAAGAAAATAAGGAGCATCCAGGACTTACAGGAAGATGTTAGAAAGAACCACTCTCTTAAAGCATGAAGTATTGATTTAGAATGTGCTCTTGTCTTCACAGCTTTCCAAATCACAAAATTTCTTGAGATTTAGGATTTTCACTCTATTAGTGCAAATAGAATTGTAGTACCAGCATCTGAAAACATAAAATCCAGTCCCTCACAAATTCTGTGGAGGTAACTGCCCTGACCTAGTAAAGGGCCTCCACTTACAACATCTAAACTTTTACAGCTGAAGGCTGAAAATCTGTTTTTCTTAAGATCCTAAATAATTGCTAATCTCACTAATTACTCTCTAGTTGCTAACTGCAGTTGTTTCTTACCTGCCTAGTAGAGAAAAATTACACTACAAAAAAAAAAAAAAGAGCATAATTTATTGTTCTGCTGTTACACAGCTCCCAGCAGAAGGGCATAAAGGAGGGTTTATTTAGCCTGGGACTAAAAGTTCTACCATTTGTATAAACAAGCAGATGTCTTTTTATGCACAAAGTTGTTCTACTAAACGAATTTTAACAATCTACAACAAGATCAACCAAAGAAAATGTTAATACATACAGATCATAGATATAGAAAAATTGTGTTAAATTAAAACTACTTTTTTGTTGGATTTGGGGCTTTTTAAAAAATGTTTCTGAGCCAAGGCAAAGCTGCTTTACATCACTGAACAATGGAGCCTCAGGTTAAAACCAAATGTGAAAAAGCTAGATTATACTGAACTTTCATTCTGATCAGCAGGAATTTAGAATGGTTTATACAGCAGTTAAGTAGGATTTCAATATCTGATTAGCATCAAGACTGCACGTTCATCTCAAAAGGAAAATTTGTAATTGAATTTGCATGAAACATACTAAAATACATTACTGTGGAATGGTATGAGTGACTATATCTGTCATACCCATCTGGAAGTGGGATCTCTCCCTCATGAGCACCCCACAATATGGAATGCCTTGGGAGGCCAAGACTAAGTTTTTTCCATCCAAAATTAAACATTCATTTGGATTGTCCCAAATATTTCAATGTTGAAACCAAATTCCTTTTACCTCCAGAGGAAGTGCAAGACAAATTGTTGTAGGTGACTCCTTTCTGAGGGGAAAGAAGGGCCCAATATGCCAACTGGACCCATCCCACAGGGAAGCCTGCTGCCCTCCTTGTGCTCTGGTAAGGCACATGAATAATTCCTGACATAAGAAAATCCCTGATCTGGTACAACCCTCTGACTATTAGCCTCTGTTATTTGTCCAAGTAATGATATCAAAGGACAATCAAAAGGACGTCAGGGTATTGGGGCTTTTGGTCAAAAGAGTAGGTTTTATTCTCCTTGATTCCTTCAGTACCAGCAGCAAATACTGAAAGGAACAGGAAAAGCAGCCTGATTATTACATGGCTTAGAGCCTGCTGCCATAGGTGGAATTTTGGGTTTTATTACCATGAGGTGAATTACACAGCATCAGGCCTGCTGGTGACAGACGGCGTCCATCTGTCTCAGAGTGGGTAAAGGATTATGGCCCATGAGTTGGCAGGGCTGATTGAGAGGGCTCTAAACTAGATTTGATGTGGAAAGGGGATACAGAACTGGCCAGCAGTCCCAGGGAAGTGGTTGTCCCACTGTACTAAGCACTGGTGAGGCCAAGCCTTGAGCACTGTATTCAGTTTTGGACCCCTCACTTCAAAAAAGGCAAATGAAGTGCTAGAGTGTTTCCAAAGAAGGGCAACGGAGCTGATGAAGTCATGTCTTATGAGGAGGTTGTAGTGAGGTGGGGATCATTCTCTTCTGCAATGTCTCAAGTGAAAGGACTAGAGAAAACGGCCTTAAGTTGCACCAGGGCAGGTTCAGCTTAGATATTAGAAAATTTCTTTTTACTGAGAGAGGGCTCAGTCATTGGAATAAGTTGCCCAGCAAGGTGGTGGAGTCACCTCTGGAAGCCTTCAAGAGGCATCTGGATGTGGCACTTGGGGATATGGTGTAGGAGTGGTTATAGTGGTGCTGTGTTGACAATTAGACTAGATGATCTTGAAGGTCTCTTCCAACCTTCATTATTCTGTATGATTCTGTGTGATTTATCAGAAAACTACATTTTCAATCAGAAAAAACACTACTGAGAAACACTTCATCTGTTCCAGCAAGACTTTAAACTTCTCAAGTGGAGCATTGGTATGGAGTTCAGGCTAAGCATGAAAGCCTTTGCACTCAAAGATGCCTTTTCTTGCTAGGGCCAGCAGAGAGCACAAGGTCAGTTGGTATCACTGCAGAGCTGGGCTTTGGAGTGGGTCACTCTGTCCTCTACGTTCTGGCTCTTTGCTTTTCCCTGGGGTGATAGTGACGGCTGCCTTCTGGGCTGTACGTTTGCTCCCATTCTTGCATGTGTGAGGCTATTGGCCAGGTGAGCTCACCTCCTCTGGGAACACGTTCTTGCCATCCAGGGCCTCTGGGCTGAGTCCCATCTACGGATGGCTCAGGTGTCTCTACCAGAGTGACCCTGGGGGCTCGCAGCAGCCCACTTGATCAGTAAAGCCAACAAGGGTCAATGGCCATGAGGATGCAGCATGACAGTCACGCCTGTTTAGTTATGGTGTTTGCTGCTTGCTAAAAGAAAGGTTGCAAAGCTACAGCTTTCCCAGTGTATCCCATACACTAGCATTCTCTGTGTTCAGAGTTACCTGTGGTATTTTTGAAGAAATATCAGAAAAGAAACATGACATGCTTAATATTACAGCTTTTCCTTTCCTTCTTCAACTGCCTTTAATATTTTTTCCTGCTCTCTACTAGAGTATCAACCACTATATAAACTGAATGTGTCTGAAAACAGTTTCCAAAGTTTTAAAGTATATTGTGTATAAAGCCTTTTTCTGTGTTTTGGGTTTTTTCCTTTTGGTTGGTTTTGGGTTTGGTTTTGCTTTGGTTTCATTTTGGTTTTTGTTCATTTATTTGAAATATACCTGTAGTGTTCATATGAACAGTGCTTTTGGTATTACCTACTTCTCCTATCCATAATTTGCTATATCTTTCCCTTTCTTCCTCCTCTCCTCTTATAATACTCATTTTTATATTATTGCATAGGGGTTTCTTTTTTCCCCTGCTTAAACTGAACTCTAACCGGCTTAAGGAAACTTTACTGTCTGACCTTTCAGGAGCCACTCTGGAAGTCACATTCCCACCACCAGAGACTTTCACTTCTGAGATCAAAGCCCCTTTGCTGGGAAGCAGAAACTGTACTAGGCATTATTGGAGTTTTCCTCATCTTGCATGAGGAATGCCTAGCCAATCTTTCACTCATGACTCCTCTATAAGCATGACTCTGGTGTTTTTTCAGAACTTCTTCCATTTTGCTGTCTGCATGAGAAAGTACTACTACTACTCTGATGGGACTTGCAGGGCTGGGGAGAGTCCAGGGGCTGGGGGCCTCCTCTCTGGGGGATTACTGGGACACCCATGGAGACCGACTTCTGACATGCTGTGTTGGTCTGAATACCATGGAGACAGCCATCCCATTGCGATGTTACAGGGTAGTGGAAGCTGATCACTGGCAGTGGACTGTGACATCATCATGTTGGATTCTGTCCTTGTGTCCCTTACTGTGTATGTTTGGGTGCTGCCAGAGCCTGGCCTGGTCTGGATTATGCCTGGACTCCTGTTGAACATGTCCACGAGATCTGGAGGGTCAAGCCAGGCTTTTTCCAGCGCTGTGTGTTGCCACTGGCAGCTCTCAGTACCCATCCAGGAGCCCTCAATAGTGCCTCTCCAGCCCGGCTGGGCTCAGGCAGCTGGGCACTGTAGAGGTGAGCTGTCCAGGGAAATGTCCCCCTGGGGTGGCCACAGAATGAGTGCTCAGGCTTGGAAACTGGGAGTATCCTTCTTGAGGGGCCTGAGCATTTCTTCCTCCCCCTCCCCAGGACAACCCATGACCACGGCATCTCCATTTTGCAGTGTGTGACACCTTTTGGGAGTGCCAGCGCCAGTGATGGGGAGCATCTTATCATTCTTAATTCGACCTAGACTGCCAAAAGGCATAGACAGGGCGACGGAAACAGAGTGGAACTGCCCCATCTGCCGTGATGCTCGAGACGACCTCGCTTACGTGATGCCCTGTCTCCATCAGTTCTGCCTGGCCTGCATTATGCGGTGGGCAGAGATGCAGAGAGTGTGCCCACTCTGCAGAGAACTAGTAGAGGCTGTTAGGTTTTCTGTGCAGACAGACAGCTATATAGACTGTGTCTTCACAAGTTCTGAAGAGCCAGAAAACGCCAGCAGCTGGGCAGGAATAACTCTAGGACAGCTGGTTAAAAACAGTCCCTTTGTGGAGTCCCCTTCACGTGCTCCACGGGGGATACTATCCACAGGAGAGCACGGGGGTGCACGAACAGAGCCTGTGGGTGGCCTCCCACCTAGAGTGTGGGCAGAACTTTTCCAAAGAGAAGAGCATCTCCTTGACCCTGTGGTGCCCTGGCTGCGCCAGGAGCTGGAGGCAAAGTATGGGAGCAGGTGGTGGATGGCAAGGATTGCAGAGAGCATCATCCTGCATGCCGTGTCCATCTGTGGTCCAGCTAGGAATGTCTTGGTCCATGTACTGCAGGATTTCCTTGAAGAACATACAGAACCTCTAATCCATGGCATCATCAGCATCATTGTGAATGAGTGCACACAAGAGGCCCAAAGGCTGCTACACTCCCGTGCTGTCTCAGAGAACAATCCTGTGTCCACCTCCATCAGATTTCAGATGGATACTACTGCTCCCCACCCAACCCCTGCCAACAGCCCTGCAGGCTCCAGTGATGAGCACCAACCCAGCACATCAGAAGCCGTAGTCCACACCCTCCACCCATCTGCTCCCACCCCTGCAGAGCAGGAGGAGCTGAGGGAGGAGGCAGTGGCAGAGGAACCTGCCAGGGAGGAGGGCAACAGCACTGTGGCCATCTCCATCAGCCCTCAGGAGGACAATCTTGCCCCACAGGCAGCCCCTGCCAGCAGCCGTGCAGGCTCCATCACAGAGGATCAAGCCAGCATATCAGAAGCTGTCCTCCACACCCTCCAGCCATCTGCTCCCCTCCCTGCAGAGCAGGAGGAGCTGGAGCCAGCGGCAGTGGCAGGTCCCTCTGGCCAAGGCGGCAGCCACAGCCCCTCCACTCCCAGCCAGGGTGGGGATCCCCTGCCCAGGAGGCCTCGGCGTTCCACAAGGAGGAGGGCTGCCAGCCATCTGGACTCTCCCCAGCCCCGCAAGAGGCCACCTGATCAGCAGCAGTAGCAGGGCCGCAGTAAACCTTTATTAAAGAAAAAAGAAGTAAATTGCTGTATCCCTGATAAAGTCTCTGGGTGCTGCTTTCTCTCCCTTCTCTTAGTATCTTTCCCTGATCCTGCGCACTCTCATCAGCCAAGGGCCTGGAGATTTATGATGATATTGGCAGTGCCTCCTCCCACAAGAATTCCTACTGCAGCCACGGCAATGGAAGTGTTTCCAAAAAAGCCTGTAAAAGGAGTATTGCATTTGCAAAGGAGAATGTGCAAAATCAAGGCTGCTCGTGCCTGTGCCCACATGGCACGACCATGCTGCTCCCTGCATTGCATTTCATCTGCAGCCACGGGGACAGGAGGGGCCCTGCGGCTACCTGGTCAGAAAGGTTTCTGGGAAAACAGGTCAGGGAGCTTCAGAGCACAACTTCTCTGCATCCAAACACCACTCTGTAAGGATAACCAGAGCCCCGTGGCTGGTCACAGAATGCTCTTAGAGAAGATTTGCTCCAGCAAAAGAGAATGGTGGTTTTGAGGTTTCTTGAAGAGCTGCACTTTTCATGAAGGAATGTTCTTCATTGAAGACTCTCCTCAGTTGAGCCCCTGACTGATCCTCAGGAACTGTCCAATGGCCTTCTTGGTAGAAAGTTTTTTTCATGTAGGAAAGAAAGAAACTTTTAAAAGAGAAAAAGGAGGTTTTTTGCTAGGTAAATTACAGCCACAGAAGAAGAAAGCTGTGATCAGGAAGGGTATAGGAGCACTAAAAGAAGCATATACAACTAAGGCAGACATGTCTGGCGTGTCAATTTACTATTGTCTCCAAAACAAAAATTATGCCTCTAATCTATTTTATGCACACAGTGAGGAACTAGAATACTCGGATATTGGAATCTCCGATATTGGAATACTGGCAGCTTTGCAGAATGGGTTAGACTTCACAGAAACCCCAGGGACTTAAGTCAAAATCATCTAGGAAAGCAGGAAAAGGAAAGCATTCATTTTCATCCATTGATGCAGATAGCTTAAAAAAAACCACAGGTGAGGCAGTAAGCTTGACATCAAGTAAGCGTGTATGTAAAGAGGTGTTTCCAATTCATGGTAGGATGACAGCAGTAAGTAGAGTAATTTTTCAAGTCAATTAGGCTAGATCATGAAAGAGCTGCTCCTAAACCCAGCTGTTCTGGCAGGCAGTCCACCCAACAGAGAAACTTCAGGGCAGAAAGGCTCACTTTTATGGGTAGGCAGTGGAGACAGGTAAGCAGTTGCAGAAGGGTGAACTGCAGCGTAGAAAAAACCCAGCACCTGTCTGCTGGCTACTTCACAGCTCTGGACATGTGCTTTGTTCAGAAGCATCAATGTGACCAAAAAGGACGTATTGTCACAGACACTTGGCATCTCTGGCATTCAAAATATAGTGTTCCAACCAAGTGTTTAATATGCTCAGAAAGTGGGATCTTCAGTGAAAGTAGAATTTAACTGATATTCAATGACTTTTTCTTGTATTTTATCTTCAGATTCTATTTAAAAGCATAGGTAGAAGCTCCAGATAATTATTATATTATCCCTACTGAATGGAAGTGTGTTTTGCACGCTCAGAGGCAACATAACACCTTGATGCTAAGAGGAACCAGGAGCATGCAATTCCTCCTTGCTAGAGGAATGCAAACTGTCATCACCCCCTTCCTTGGTAGAGATGGCTAAAAGGTTTCACAGGGTCTTGCAGCCAGTGCTTTGAGTAAACAAAAAAGGAATAACTGTAAGGCCCACTTATGACTTTAGAGATGTCACCATTATCTGCATATGAATAAAGTGGACAAATTCCTGCTCAGACGCAGTGTTTAGAGAAAACAACCCAAAAATGATTATAGAAAATTCTCTCACAGCTGTAAGATTTCTTTTGATAACACTTTTTACTTAATAAAATTCCAAGTTTTTGGATAGCATGAACATAAGTTCATCACTGAATTTGAACATGTATGTTTCTGTATGTTTAAGGAGAAATAAACACCACTGCCATGGACTTCACTATTAAAAGTATGAAAGTTGATTTTTACTAGCCATACATCAATGTCTTAGTGATGATGACACAAACAGACCAGCTAACAAGGAAGTCTAGTCAGAATACACAGAATTACTAAGTGATTGGCTGTATTATAAATATATCTTCCCTCTATTAGAGCAAATACTTAAAAAATAAACCATGATAAACCATAATAAAGAATAACATCGAAAAGTTATGTCATGAACCATGTAGAGAGTGATAAAGGAGAGCAAGTCAGTATAAATCTTAAATAACTTCACTTTAGTAGAAAAGTAGGAATGGAAAACATGCTACTTGCACTGACTGGAAATTCCAACGGTTCACTTGGAACAACTGTATGAGCAGCAATATACTTCTCCCCATCAAGACAAATCAACTTATTTCTAACAGCTCTGTTTTTTCTTACATGTATACATTTTCAGGCATAAGTATGAACTTTTCCAACTTGCGGAACAAGAGGCTGGAAAGCAGCACCATGGAAAGGTACTGGGGGTCCTGGTCAATGATGAGTTGACCATGAGCCAGCAGTGCCCTGGGAGCCAGGAGGGCCAAGTGTATCCCAGGCCCAGCATCACCAGCTGGGCAAGGGAGGGGATTGTCCCGCTTTGCTCTGGGCTGGGGTGGCCTCAGCTCAAGTCAATTTTGGGCACCACAAAAAGACGTTCAACTGTTAAAGCGTGTCGAAGGAGGGCCACGAGGATGGTGAAGGGCCATAAGGAGAGGCCTTATGAGAAGTGGCTGAAGTCACTTAGTCTGTTCAGCCTGGAGAAAAGGAGGGGAGACCTCATCACAATCTACAACTTCCTTGTGAGGGGAAGAGGAAGGAGATCTCTGTGGAGATCAGTGACAGGGCCCAAGGGAATGGCCTGAAGTTGTGTTAGGGGAGGTTTAGGTTAGAAAAAGATTCTTCCCACAAAAGGTGGTTGGGCACTGGAACAGGCTCCCCAAGGAAGTGGTCACAGCACCAGCCTGACAGAGATCGAGGAGCATTTGGACAATATGTTTGAGCACATGGTGTGACTCTTATGGATGTCCTGTGTCCTGTGCAAGGCCAGGAGCTGGACTAAATGATCCTTGTGGGTCCCCTCCAACTCAGAATACTCTGTGATACTATGAATATTTTTTTATTGGTAAGGAGTGCTCTAAATCCTGAATATTTTGGTTAAAACAAAATAAATAAACAAATCAAAAGATGCATTAAGGATGCAACTCCAAAAGTGGCTTCTGCACCTTTTCCTGAAAAGGAGCAAGGGCTGTTATCTGAGCCAATGACCACTTTTAACATGCCTTATTTTCCTAAAGTACCAAAAGCTATATTTTTCATATTTCTTGAAGCCATGTCCAGACAAGCCAAACAGGTGTAAAATTGCTTTGGCTGAGCTGGAGAGTAGAACACACCGTTGAAATAAATTCCAGAGCCTTGGAGTGTATCAAGCAGAGAAGGACAAACGATGGTCACGGCAAGATTTTCCAGGGAAAAAAAGGAGGAACAGTACTGGGGGAGAGTGGGTAGGGAGCGGGGAGAGAGGAAAGATACGAAAGCTGGCGGGTGAAGATTCCTCTGCCCTTGTCTCAGAAAACATAGCATCGGCAAGCACCCTGGCACGCTCACGCACGTAACAAGACACACGTCGTGCCGTCTGCCAAACCTCGTCCTCTCGTCGGGCTGGGCGCCAACGACGCGAAATGCAATCCAGTGGCGTCCCCCACCCTCCTCCCAGTAAAGAGTTATTTTAAAACTTCAGGCACAGTGCTCGGCAGCAACAGTGACCAGGATAGAAGGGCAAAGGAGAAGGGCAAGGGAGGGAGCACAGGAACAAGAGGAGGGCTAAGCCCCACCAAAGCTGTTGCAAAACGGCTG
>VZTG01004085.1:33701-145773 GCA_013397845.1 Melanocharis versteri
TCGCCGCCGCCCCTGCGCCGCCGCCCGTGCCCCCGGGCTGCGCTGCCCGTCCGCCCGCTGCTCGGGCTGGGGCTGCTGCAGACCAGCCTGGGCTGCGCCCTGGTGGCGCTGAGCTTCGGGGCGCTGTCGCTGAGCAGCGCCCCGCAGGTGAAGAACGCGTGTCCCCTCTGGGCCGGCGCCTCGGTGAGTGAGGGCGCGGGCCGGGACGCGGCCCGCGGGGCTCCGGCCGTGCGTGCGCGGGGCCTGCGGGGCTGGCGGTCCCGAGGGATGCGGGATCCCGCTCCTCCGCGGCCGCTCGGAAACTGCCTCCGGGTAACGGCGTGACGGCTTCTTCTGACAGTTCTGTAGGATGTCTGCAGGACCCCAACGGGGTAAAAAACGTCGAGACAAACAAACAGGGGATTTATTTCCTGACGTACAGTTTTGAAAGAAAAAAAAAGAAAGTACTCATTTTTTTTTCGCTCTCAGAAACAGGATTTTCAAAAGTCGTTTGTAGAGATAAATCAGCAGTGTTTCTGGGGAAAAGAATGGGTGGACTTAGGACAGTTTTGTAAGAAGTACTGAGAGAAGTTATTCCATCTCCTGTTGGGCCCTGTTTTAAACTACAGCTTTATAAATACGGAACGTATACGAGAGTTTGTATTGCAGAAGCTAGGCAGTAGTAAGCAGAAGTTAATAAGTGCAGGAGAGACACATTGATTGGTCCCAGTTTGTGGGCCCTCCAGCAATCAGCAAGTCTTGTACTGGGATGGAACACTCGGCTCCTGGTCCCTGTGTGAACAGCATCAGCTTATCCCTCGCTTTAAACATTTCAATTAAATTGCCATTGTTCACCACCTGTGGAAATGTGCTCAATGCAGTAGTTTCGGGGTCAAGTGGTTCCTGTTTATCTGTATAATGCAGTGTTCATCTCTGAAAGTACACAGTCCTTGAGTGGTCCTCACAGTGGGGTGAGGGGAAATCCAGACCATCCAAATGTCTGTGTTTGGTATCTCTGTTACGATCTTTCATCTTTTTTTTTTCTTTCTTACTCTAGGTTAAAAGAAGTTTAAATATATGTAACCAATGGACTTTCTTTGAATTCTGCACACAGAACCATGCTTATGCTTTTAAAATGCTTTAAAATTGCACATGTGAGATAGAGATATTCAGTATTTTTAATAATCAAGAAGGGTGTTGGCTTTGTCTGGGGTTTTAAAATTATATTTCTGAAACAATAGTACATGCAGAAAAGTTACTGAAATACCGTTTGGGTGTAAAAATATAAGCGAAAATTTTAGCCCAGAAGCAACCTGGAAAAGCAGATGCCATTAAAAGCTAGGACTGATGTGTCTAGTTGGGTGCTTTTTGGTTTGGTTTTCTTTTCATTATGGATGTGACATGCTGATTTGTGAGAGGCATGTCAGGAAAACTTTGAGAAAGACTTTTTTTTTTGTATCTTTAACAGATGTAATGAAATAAAATTGTTGTCCTTATGGAAAAAAAAAGCAATTTACATCAGTATTGATGTGCTTTGTTATAAAATCATATGTCCATTTTGCAGTCAGAGAATTCAAAAAATACTTTGTTATGAAACTGCAGAGTTATGTATGTGGTTTTGCAACACCAGTGATGATATCAGTAGGTGTTTTGGCCAAGTCGTATATGCATGTTACGCTAGATTAGATTGATCATGTCAAGTGAATGAAGTTACAGAAGGGATTTATTAAAAATACTAGTGGATGACTTCCTCCTTGTTCCAGTCTTCCTGTTTCTTTTTAGGGTAGGAACTTGGTGTCCGCTGGCTTTGTCACAAAGTCCAATGAGTTAAAAGTATATCTACTGATTTATGGGACGTGCTGAAAAACTTGTTTGCCTTTCTTTATAGGGTTCCCATTCTTCTGTGAGAGAGTATTTGGGTGTGCTGTTTGTTTCAGTTCTACAGCAATTCTTTATAATTTCTTAATTGTTTTGCCCTGTAAGGTAAAGAAAGAATCATAAGGTTCAGTTCTGTGATTCAGCAAGTTTGGTCTAACAACTGCTGTTGCAGAAGGATGTGCTTTCATTTTGCCTTCTTTCCTCAGGCTGATACTGGCATTCATCTGATTACATAGCAAATCATTTCAGGGGGGTAGTGCTGGTGCTGTTTATTGATTCTGGTAGGGTTCATGCTGGGGGTTTTAGGTCACTGAAATGGTCAGAGGTCAGCAAAAGGGAGGAAATAAGTAGGCACTTAATGAAGTGCTGAGATGGTGATTGAGAGAGGGGAGGAAGGAGAGAGTTTTTAGATTTGCCTAGCCATGTCGCAGAGAACAAGTACTCAACTGGCTGAAAGCAGTCGTTTAAGGCAGAGGTGGAGGTTGGAGCTGCTGACATACTACTGGTCCGCATGCATATTTTCTGGGAGGAAAAGATAAGAAACTAGCAGACATAATTTGATTGTTATTTCACAGGATGCTCTTAGGAGCAAAGCACCTTGTCAGCACAGGTATTCTCTGATTTAAAGTGCGTCTTCATATCTTCCCAGCATTGCTGTAGTGTTCCAAAGTACCATTCATCGGAGCAGTATAAAACCAGAGTAAATGGCATTTTGTGATCAGTTGTTTGCTTCTTGGTGACACTATGTTTTTTGATGTTGTAGGCAATCTTATGCGGAATCTTAGGGCTAACAACATGGAAGAGGCCGATGCTGCTTTTGGTAAGTACGGATTAAAGTTTGTAAGGAAATGATCAAAAAATGATCCTAATTTAATAGTCATTGGTAAAAAATAATCACCCCTTGCTCCTCTTAAAAAAATAATGTTGAGTCTTCCTTTTCAAATTATGGAATCATAATTTTTAGAAGAGAAGTCAAAGACCATGAAAGGCCATATTCTTTCTTGCATGGATGAAGTCCCCAGTAAGGGCAAGAGCGGACCATGTCTGGAAGAATTGTTCATGTTATTTAAAGAGCATGTTTTATGTTTTTGTATGCATAAGAAAATCCTGGCTTAGAATAAGTAATTTAGTTCTCTGGGGCACTGCAGCTTAGACTGAAATGAAGGAGACAGTTTTAAATCTTAGCTTAGTTGTAGTGTTTTAGTTTTTGACAGTGGGTTTGAGAGCTAACTTAACACCTTACAGTAGGATCCAGTGCTAGTTTCATATACAGTTGACATTGCATTGCTGTGAGAGAAGTAGATTGATGTGCAGGGTGTGTAAGCTGTTTCCACTTTTAAGTGAAATCTGAAGCTGTGTGGCTCTTAATGTCTCAGAGTTGGGATTTGAAAAAAAGATTTGGAGTTGCTTTTGTTTGTGTGTGGGTTTAGAGAGTTTCTTCATTTTGTTGGTTGATTTGGGTTTTTTGGTTTGTTTGTTTGGAATTTTTTGCCTTGTTGTCACTTCTGAAGACTTTATCCAGGCCAAGGCAGTTGTTTCATTTTTCTGCAGCACTTCTTTGGGATCCACATGGGTATCAGTGAGGAGTACCAAGGATTGGATGTGTGAGCTGTGGATAGAATCATAGAATCACAGATTCACCAAGGCTGGAAGAGAGATTTGATATCATCAGGTCCAACCATCAACCTAGCACTGCCCTAAACCCCTAAACCACATCACCTAATGCCAGATCCAGATGCCTCTTGAACGCCTCAAGGGATGGTGACTCCACCACCTCCCTGGGCAACCTATTCCAATGCATGACTGCCCTAACAAAGAAGCAAAAAAGCTTTTTCTTTTATCTAATCTGAATCTCCCTGGTCTCAGCCTAAGGCCATTTCCTCTTGTCCTCTCACTGCAGGTACCGTAGCAGATACAGGTCCCCACATCACCACAGCCTCCTTTCAGGGAGTTGCAAAAAGCGATGAGGTTCCCCCTGAGCCTCCTCTTTTCGAGACTGAACAACACCAGCTCCCTCAGCTGTCCCTCATGAGAGATGATCTTTAGTCCTTTCAGGAGCCTCGTCACCCTTCACTGGACATGTTCCAGCCCCTCAATGTCCTTTTTAGAGTGAAGGGCCCAGAACTGAACACAGACTTGAGGTGAGGCCTCCCCAGTGCCCAGTACAGGGGCACGATGCCTGCCCTGGTCCTGCTGTTCTTGATACAGGCCAGGATGCCATTGGCCTTCTTGGCCACCTGGGCACACTGCTGGCTCATGTGCAGCTGGCTGTCGACCAGCATCCTCAACATCCATTGTAATTTCTCAGTGTTCATTGGTTAACACAGGCAAACTTTTTAGGAGTTTTGTGGATATAGAGAGGAGCCCGGTGTTAGAGATTCCCAATCTGGAAGGGCCATATTTTCATCAAGGTAAATGTATGTGCTGTCAGTCTCAAACTGCCTTAGGCTTGTGCAGTACTCCTGTGTTGGTATTGCCTGTGTTCTGTGCTGTTTCTATAGCATGTTGTTGCTGTAGTTTCCTTTTGTCTGTTGTTGCTCTTTTAGTCTTT
The DNA here is from genome assembly GCA_013397845.1 of Melanocharis versteri. Lineage (NCBI taxonomy): Eukaryota > Metazoa > Chordata > Aves > Passeriformes > Melanocharitidae > Melanocharis > Melanocharis versteri. The sequence continues at coordinate 38,110 of VZTG01004085.1, forward strand.
GACATTCTCCTTTGTATAAACCTTATCTTCCTTTCCTAATTTTAAATAGAAAGCACCAAACTCTTCTTGATCCCTTCTTTTATATCAAATTATCTTTAGGATGGTCACATGCTGAAGGAGATTGCTCTGGGATATTGTGCAGCAGATGGGAAAGTTTCTGACGTGAAATTGATCAAAGCTCTGAGCAGCCTGCCACGATTTCATAGCTGACCTTGCTTTTGAGCAGGAGAATACCCAGGAGTCTTCCTGAGCTCTCTTATTGCCACAATTATTCTGTGATTATGTGATTCTGTGAAACTGTTTGGGGTTTTTTTTTTCTTTTTTGTATGTGTGTTCTATAGAGCTTTGATTTTTGATAGTCAGATTAGATCAGCCTTGACACTGGAAAGCATTTGTGCTGAAAGAGCAGTCAAACCCTGGAACAGGCTCCTAGAGAGGTGGTTGATACCCCAAGCTGTCAGTGTTTAAGAGGCATTTGGACAATGCACTTAATACTGGGCTTTGATTTTTGGTGAGCCCTGAAGTGGTCAGGCAGTTGAACTAGATTATCGTTGCAGGTCCCTTCCGACTGAAATAATCTATTCTATGTGGAATAAAAAAAAAAAAAAAAAAAAAAAGAAAAAGGATATAAACATTAAACTCTTCATGAGGGTAAGGAAATCGTGCCTTACAGATTGTTAGTTTCTGTGAGCATATTTATGTTGGGCTAAATATCTGTCATGTCTACTCTCTAGTAACTTGAACATTTTTTCTAGGGAGTTATGAAGAATGAACAATTACATGAATTTTAAAAGCAAGCTTCCTAAATTTCTCAGCAATGACAATTCTTATACAGTCATGGCTTAGAATTATGACATTCATAAGCAAAACAAAAAATCCCGTTGAGAACTAAAACATATCCTTTTGTCAGTTGTGGCTGTCCTCCCCTTTTAACTCCTTATGTAAGGCCTTAGCACTACCTGTGGTGGTTTCTCACTATCTGTGTTTGGGTTTTTGTGGAGGGTCAGGCTGTCCTATGGCTGCCACTTCAATCCAAGGCCTTGGTCATGGAGAAGAACAACCAGACTGTTGATTTTTTTCCTGTGACAGCAAGATTCTGGTGCTGCTGATGCTTGCAGAAAGCGCAGGGCTGCAATGCTGTGAGAAAGAAGCTGGGGATGTGCTGTGGTGTTTCAGCTACTCATGTTTTTTCCTTGGAGGGGAGAAAGGAAGGGAAACACAGTGGTTACAGATGTAGTGGACCCTTAGCAGCCCCATCTGTGGAAAAACAGCCGTGAAGAGGGATGGCTGTGATAAGACCTTTTAGTCGATAAAATGGAGGGCCATATTTGGGTTTTGCCACCCGCACTGTTTTACAGCTGTATTAACAGTGTGGGACAATACTAGATAAACAATATACCTGAGAGACAGGGTACTGCAAGGCAAAATCAAGCTACAGTCATATCTTTTGAAGGACATTTTTGCAAGGGAGGCCTAGCCTTGAGCAGTACAGCTGCTGAAAAGTCTCGGTTCTGAAATCCTTCCTTAGTTTTAGGTGTTTGAGGAATTTCTGTTCTGGATGTCAGTTGTCAATCAGTTTTGGAAGTCAGCTTGTAATACTTGTGCTTTGAAGCTGATTTTGAGATTGTGTTGGGTTAACACTGGCCTTGATGATCTTGGAGATGTTAATGATCCTGTGTCTCTTCTTCAGGACTGTCCAAATGTATTAATGGGGAAAGGGAAACTCACCACCACCACCACCTACCCCTCCAAGTTACATGGGTTTTACTCTGAGCCGAGCTCAGTGTTACCTTCCATGTGCAGAATCTGGTTCCTTCCTCTCTGCTCCTAAGCTCCTTCCTTTCACACAACTTTAAATCTTATTTTTAACTGAAGGAACCTAAATTCTTTCAGAAAGTACATCAGTTCTCCATTGTGAGGTTGATTGTGTGTGTTTTGAGGGCAGCTCACATCTTTGACAGGCCATGCTTGCTGTTGTGAGCCTCTGTCCTTACTTGTATGCCAGATTGGACTAATTTGAATTTGTGTTGCGTTCCCAGGAATTGCCAGGAGCTGTACATGCTTTGCTGAATGCAGAAGCCCTTAGCTAGTGAAGCATTCTTTCAGTCGTGTACAAATTAGTTGCAATCCTGTAGAGTGCTTTTTAGGTTACTCTCTGGTTGCGTTTGTTTCGGGTTTGGGGTTTTTTTTCACCAAGTGAAAGAAAGATTTCAAGTTAAGCATCTCTCCGGTGTCTGCTTGATGCTTGGGTTCTGCTGCAAAAGAGGAGACTTAGCTGTGGTCAAATGAAAGGGAAAGGAGTGGCAGCATCCGACAGGACACCAGTGTGTTGTGCTGTGCAGAGTTTAACTGCTGCAACTGCAAGCACTGGGGAGCAGTTTGATACCTGCAAAATGCATGGGATCAAGAAATCAACAGAACACATGCAGGCTGGTTGAAAGCGACTCTGGCTTTCAGCTACATCAAGTACTGTGTGCTTCTGTTGTTTGCTAGCGTGGCAGCTTTTGTGTTCATACGTGTAATCTGTTTTCATGTAAAGCTTTGAGAGGTTTGACAGAAAAGTCAGAGTTGTATGTGCAGCATGAGTCATTCAGTCTGGAATCTCCTCATGTTTTACAGTGTGGTAACATAAGGATTTGAAATTTTTATTTGAAACACTTCTAATTTAAAAGTGTTAATATTTTGAGTTTGTGACAAATATTCACAGATCTTACTTTGAAAACTGAGAAGTTGGTGGAATTCAACCTTTATTTATAACCTTGAAAATTTTTGAAGAATTTATCTGTGGTAAACCTTGTATTTAATTAAAAATTTTTATGCAAAGAAAAATACGTTCCAGAAAACTTTAAATAAAGATTTCTTAGGGCTGACTACTGCTATGATACCTGCACGTTGACAGATTTTCATGAATTTAACCAAAATTTAATGTATAGACCAAGATACTTCATTCTGGTGATATTCTTAAATTTTAGCTGTACTAGTAACAGTGAACTGTGAACAGAAGCTGCATATCATATTCCTAATCCTGAAAAATAGTCTCTCCCTAGCCATGTGCTTTATAATAAGTAGTCATTTGACTTGTGAGAATTACTGTAATAGTATCTTTTTCCCCTGGATTTTAGAAGTAAAATAGCTCAGTGTTAACCTCTTTGCTCATGTTCAGGACTCCAACATTAAGTCAATAAATGGTAATTATGCAAAGGTTTTAAAGTCAATATAAGAAAATAGAAATATGCTTTTGTCATGGGTTGACAGCTTTTAAATGTGGGAGTATGAAAAGCCAATAGAAGCTTATAGTCACTTTTATGCTGCAAAAGCTTTTCTCTCATACGTGGGGTGTTTCAGTGCTGCATTTGAAATACGTGACTTTTAAAATTAAATTAATTAGTTTGTCTTTTCTTGTGGAACTTCCTTTTTTGACAGTTGTGTTGCGGGTCTCCATAAGGTACAATGAATCCCATGAGTTTTAATTATTGCTATTGCTGCTGTGCATATGGACAATTAATAAACTGACTTACTCTTTCCTACAGGATGTTTATAAAGTATATACATAGGCTGTAAGTGGATATAAGAGTTGATGATTGTGAAACAACTGTTTTTTCTTTCATTTAAGTGCCTGCTTGGGCATTAGTCCCGCATGTGCATATTCAAGAGAAAGCAGTTCCTCTCTGGCATTAGGTACTCGCTTCAATGGCAGCAGCAACAGGACAACAAGGAGCTTCCCCATGCAGAATGAAAGATAGCGTCAGGGCTTTGCTATGCAAATTTATTCTTCCTTGGAGTCCTCAAAGGGCATGATGATACTTTTTTACCAGGAAGAGATCATACATGCAAGACATTAGCACATATGAATAGAATACACTTCACTTCATGAATTAATTCATATGAAGGTTCCTCACGGCTTTCTGCAGCTGTTCACAGTCCATGTGTATCTAATGCTCTGAAGATGAAGCTGAGAGACAGACTAAGGCCATAATTTGAGTTGTTTCCATTTTTATAACTGCAGTCAAGACCAGTTACATCTGTTTCGGTTTTTGAAATGCCATGTTTGCCTTTCTGTGTTTTTCTCTAAATTGAGAAGTACTTCTCTCCTCTGGGTGGGATCTTCTGTCACTGGGATAAAGTGTAACCCCTGTTTTCACTTGTAGGTGAGTAGTGATGGAGAAGATGTCGAAATTTGCATCAGCAGGAGAATATAAGTAACAAAATAAGCTGACAGAATGCATGTTAGGTTGGACAGTGAGTGCCTAAGTGGGCACAGAGGGTTGTGATCAGGGGCAAAAGCCGAGCCAGCCAAGGACCAGGGGTGAGCCCGAGGGGTGGAAGCTGGGGCCAGTACTACCGAAGTGAGTGCTCTGCACAGTGGATCCAAGTGCGCTCTCAGCACAGGTGATGCTAGACTGGGAGGGATGGCTGATACACTAAATATTGCCATTCAGAAGGACCTGGACAGGCTGAAGAAATGCACTGAGAGGAATCTCTTGATGTTCAACAGTGGGGAATGCAAAGTCCTGCCTGTGCAGGGAAATTATCCTATTACTCAGTAGGGAACAACTTTGTGGAAAGCAGCTCTGCAGAGAAAGACCTGGGGATCCTGGTGGACAAGCTGCTCATGAGACAGCAAAGTGCTTTTGTGGCGAAGAAGACTAGTGGTGTCCTGGAGTGGAGTAGGCAGAGACTTGCCAACAGGTAAAGGGATGTTATCGTTCGCCCACCTGGAGAGGTGTGAAAGCTGTGGCCGGTCAGCCTGGAGAAGAGAAGGCTCAGTGGGAATCTCCTGCATCTCTATAAATAGCTGATGGGAGGGAATGAAGAATAGGGAGCTGGACCTTTCTCAGTAGTGGTCACTGGCAGTGCCCTGTGCTGAACCCAGCTGAAAAGTTTTCTTTATATGAAATACCTGTGTGTACCATTTTTTTTTTTTTAATCAAAGCAGTTCTTGTCAGAAAAGTAACTAAGATGATCTAGATAAAAGCATAAGAAATGGGTTTCATTCATTTATGTGCTCAGCAGGGAGTTAATTTTTAAAAAATAATTAGATTCTGTGTTGGCATGGAAAAACAAATGACACTCAGAGTGCTGTCTGGAACTAAAACCCTCTTATCTATGGTTTTGTGATTAGTACAAAGCTAGGACAAAATACTCTTCCTCTTAAGAATTTATAAGTTATTTTGTTCTTAGTTTGTCTAACACAAAGTAGTCCCAGTCGTCTTCAGAGATTTACTGATAACTACATCAATTAGGGGTTTTTGGGGTAAAAATCTACCTTATGGGATAATGTTACTGTAAAACTAGTAATGTTTAGTAATGTCGTAATTGAAGAATTTAGCTTGCACAGTAATGCTCTTTGTCTCTTCTCCATTCATGAGTGGTTGTTTCCCTGAACCTCAGAAAATGGGAACATAATTTGTGCAACAGCTGTTACCTATTTCTGCTTCAGGTTCCAGGTAGCTAACCATGGCACATCAGCTAAATTTATTTGGAAGGCCATGGTGTTCTTCTTTGCATGTTAAGGAAGTCCTTGTTGCTGGCTCTCCTGTAAAGCTGTCTGGAGCAGAAGTGAACTCATGTCCCTCATAGTGTCCTTCTCTTCCTGTGTTTTTGTTGGGTCCTGCTTTTGTAATTTGGACCATTTTGATACAAAGAAATCTGAGTGAGCAGATTGTTGTTAACAAGGATTCTTTAGGGCGTTAAGAATCTGATACTTACTTTGTAGGATTGAATGTAGAATGAAAAGGAGGAATCTTATTTTTATTTGTCTCTAAAGTAGTAGTCTTACCCATAGTACTTTCTCCTGAAGTACAGAATATTTTTGCCTGTATGAATAGGGACAGGGATGGTTCTCTCGTATGTTCAAAATCCACATCCAAAGTCATGTAATCACAGACTGTAAGGGCATATGTGAAAGCAAGACATAATTTTATCCATTGCTTCTGCTTGTCCTTTTCTCAGGTATTTATTACTCTTGCCATTGCTTGATTTCAGGTGCTTTATGAATCTGAAAGTATTGTCTGATTTACGAATGCACTGGTTTTAGTAGCCAGGGGGAAATAAAATCGTGTAACTAAAGTCTCTTAAGTGTTTCCATCCTCACTGTACTGGGGAAAATATTTTTCATTTGTTTGTACTGCAAAGTAATTCTGGAAATGCGCAGAGTGAATGTTGGCTTAAGATGTTTCTTCCTCTTCAGGTTTCTTTAGTGTTCTGAATGTGTTGAGAGCTAAACTTGGTGGAAGAGTGTGACACACGGTGGAAGTTGGGCAACTTGCAGATCATACTTTGCACTCCAGGAAAAACTTTAGTTGCTTGTACTATTACTACTGACGTTTTCAGTAGTTGCATATATTTTATTTCTGCATAACTAGTGCAGAATAAAGAGAGAGAAGACAAAGAATTTTGGGAATTGGTTAAGACACCTTGGGGAACTGAAGTCATGTGCAGTTTTGAGAAAGAAGCAGGGTGTCATTCCCAGGTTCTGTTTGTGAGTGGGATTTGCTCTGTAATAGGTTCTTGTAGTTGGGTTCCTGTGCCCACTGCAGTTAACTTTGTTTTGCTGTTCCAGGTTAACCTGTTTGTTCTGCTGTCTATGATCTGTGTTCTGCTGAACGTGACTGCATTAATACTAGGATGTCAAGGCATTCAATTTGTGTCCGGGGTGCTCAAATGCAATTTGGTGAGCACACATACTGGTTTACACTGATTTCTTCTCATTATGGCATATTAGCTTGCTGTGCTGAGATCACAAAATGTCCTAACGTAGAGCTGCAAGTAATTTAAGAACTAGCATAAAGGACTTTTGTAGTAATGTAACAAATAAAAACTGTTGAAAAAAGCCTGAGTATGGGTAATGGTGAGTTACCCACAAAATATTCAGTCTGTTATAATCCGTGGGTGGGATTATTCTTCCTGTTTTGCCTCACCTGGCGAGGACCATTTGTGTTGATACCTTAGAACAGAAGCTGTGAGGAGAAAAATAACTTAGATCAAATCATACTAGCTTTTCAGAGCACTTCCACTTGAGGAAGAAATGATCTGTACAAGACATGACAGAATGCAAAAAAATTTTCTGGTTGTCATGAGAAATAGAAGAATCACTATTTATGAGCTGGAAACTGTGGAATAATTGAAATTTAAGGATACAATACAGGGTCACTTGGTGAAGAAGAGGATTGTGTTTAAAAGCTTGAAGGACTTTGTGAGTTAATGGAAAGATCTTGAATATCTATTTTTATTCATTTATTCCTTCAGGAAAGCTATTGTTGGTTCCTTGACATGCCAGTAGGCATATTGTAGCAAGAGTCCAAGATTATAAATCCTTGGCAGTCTAGATTCACCCAGTGTCACTGTACCAAAGCCACAAAGAGAATGAATAATGATATTCCAGATGAGGTGGTCAAATGTTGCAGGAGTTTCTGAGCTGTCTGTGGTTGGAACTATAGGGTACAGCAAAAAGACATTCCTGAAATCATTAAGTGTTTTGTAGGGTGGCTTCTGTCGCTGGAAGAGTGTCAACATTTTGACTCTAGAGTTTGACAGCTAAAACCACAGTAATTTCTAGATACGGAAACACTGAATTTCTACTTTGAAAGCTAAGATGACAAGATTAATTTGAAAGTTACAAAAAACAGTGGTGTACAGATACGGCTATTAATTATTTGACTGGGTTGAAATGATAGTTATGGGTTTCATTCCATCCGTAGAAATGCAAGATATATTCTTGAACCATAGAAAATGTGTACAGTTCATATAGAGTGGTTTACACAACAGTCGGAGAAATAATTTCTAGGCTGCTATGCATTGGAAGGAGCATAGGTAATAAAATTGCTTAGTAATCAGTGCAGCTTTGATTACAACTAAGTTGTATTTAAATGTGTTAAGGCATTATCCATAATGCTGTCTGTGAAATAAGAAGTGTATAGTACAGCTTCATAATGCAAGAATCACTGGCATACCAAACTGTTCAGTTATATGATCCTGTATTTCCAGTCTGCTTTGTGGTCATGGGTTTAGTTTAAGATATCGATTCTATATTATGCAGGTAAAAATATTGCATAAAACAATGAAAATGTAGACTTTTGTTTCTCAAAGATGGATATGGATGAAAACAAGACTTGTTTGTGCTGCGAAGAACTCCATCTCACCACGTGCACAGAAGTGGAGGCTGTACTGAAGCTATACCACGTGAAGTCATGCAGTGCTGCTCACCTTATGCTCAAGGTACCCTGCAAACACATCCATAGGACTGCTTTTACAATGCCCATGCTTGTGCAGCAGTGCAGTGCTGAAGTGATTGCTGTGCTTACTGGGGAAAACTCTGTTATTTTTCTGGTCTTCCACACTGGTCAGAAGCTCTTCATGGTTCTGTAACATGTGGGGGGTTTTTTTCATGTCTGGGTTTTGACCGGTGCATTGCTGAGCCAATAAGCAGTTCTTGCCCATTTTTTGTTTTTAGTGCAACCAAAACTACAGTTGAATCCAGACAAGATTACAGGGGTAAATAGCATGTAAATTTTAGTTAATTATTTGATGCCTTTGTTGGTCTTTTGCACTTCTCTGCCTTTCTTGGCTTACAAACTGCTGAAATAAAACTCCTAACCAACACCATCTTCAAATAGAAAAAAGCTTTGAAATTTCTTTAATGGTGGTCATCTTGAATCTGGATTTCCCACAAAAAAGTTATGAGAAAGGTTGTAATTCTTGGATTAATAGATGGATAAATCACATCTGAGCTGTATTAAACCCTTCTGGATGTCTCTGTCAGGACAATAAATAGTGTAAAACAAGTTTTTGCAAATTACTCCAGTCTTAGCGATTGTGCTGAAGACTTCATCCCATACGTTTCTTAGAAGTAATTGCCATGGTCATCCCTGTGTTTTCTCTGTTTGTTTTAGTTTTGGTTATTATTATTGTTATTGTTATTATTTTGACATTTACAAATGCCATTATTTAATTTTTTTATTTCAATAATCTTCATCTTCTTCAGAAAGTTCTCTTAGCTCTTAGTGCCCTGAATGCTCTCACCGCCACAGTTTGCTTCATAGCAGCTGCCCTGCATTACTTACAGATACTTGCATCAAGAAGATCCTGCACAGTAAGTGAGCACAAGGCATTGCCTGCCATAAAGAGTGGTATAAAGAGTATTAATAGATTACACAGTTCAGCATTATTTATAGCTCAGAAGGGTTTTAACAGGAGTTTTGTTTGATTAGGATGAATGTGAGATTGAAGACCAAGATCACAGTTTGGATCCTGATGATTTTGTCCCACCTGCCCCACCTCCCTCCTATTTTGCAACTTTTAATTCTTGTATTCCAAGAACAAATCACAGGTAAAACTGTACACTCTCTTCCTTTCTTTTAGTGTCTTTCAAAACATTGCCTAATCTTTTTTTTTTGAATCTGTTTTCTCTGGGGAAAAAGGCTTGTGATTTTAGGGGGACTAAAAAAAAAAAGAAAAAACCCATTAGTTTGGAGATAGGAGAAATACAGTGTGGGTAAGGGGGTAAAATTTTGTGGGTTCGAGTTTAGATTCTCTAGGAACTATTTCTGGGTTCTGAGAGAAATACTACTACTTGACACAGCTGAAAACTTACACGATGCTGTCAGGAGCAGGTCAGGGCAGCAATGCGAAGCCAGACAACCACTTGGCAAGCCAGAGACCCTGCTTGGTGTTCCCTCACGGAGCTTCCTGCCAGAATCATTCCCCTTCTCCCTCTTGGGCTGTTAGGGCTAGCTGAAGGGTATGTTTTGACTGCCCTGCCTGGAAAAGTAATCCTTTACCTTGCAGGTGGTTATTTGCTCTTAAAAGTAACTTGCAGGTTGGCCTTATTAGTTTATGACTCAGGTGGGGCTGCATTATTTTGTTCTGAACATACAGTATTTATGCATAAAGTATTATGATGTTCAAGCAGACTATATGAGTCTTGTTTAGAATTCCTCCTTTTTGTAGTGTGCAGAACTGTTTAGTTTATTTCTCTCTTCCATCAGGAATAGCATGCATGACTTTCAAGACTCTGTGTTCCTGGCAGAGGTAATTACAGATCCTGGGATTGCCTAGAAAATGATAAAGTGGCACAACAATAGGTTTTAGAATGAACAGGTCCTCTGAAACACCAGAGACTGGAGTTGAATTCAAAATATTACTAAAATCCTCCATGTAACTCTTGGTTCAAACTGCTTATGAGAACAGAATGGAATGTGTAATGATCTCTTTGGAAGAATAATTATTTATTGAAACATGCTTTTAAGAGTTTCTCTGCTTTAAAATGGGCCAGTTGTTCTTCGTCTAGCATGTCATTCCTGATAGTTATCTCTTTCCCAGCAGCAGTATTTTTTTTTTTGACACAGGAGGGGCTGCTGAGCAGTATTTAAGGCTTTTGTGGTCTAAAATTGAGTAGCTACCTTGCCTGTGACTATGTTAAAACTTGTTGATAGTAACATTTAGGTGATGATGATGTCTTTCTGAAGTCAGGCTACATGTTTCAGGGTGTTCTGTGTAGTTATACAGCAATGCAGAAGTTAAAGCAACAGACAGGCTTAATTTCTGTTTTTGGAAGGTGAGTAATTATGACTCAGCCCAGGCTGGATCCTGCACAGTGGCTGAGATGGCACGTGGCCATTTCTCAGTCAGCCTCCTCACACTTCTTCCTCCCAGACCATACCCTGAACTGCGTGTAGCACCTGTGCCCTGGCTGTCTGTGCTGAGCTCCCCGCTCCCTGCATCCCAAACCTTTGGGTGCAAGGAGGTGTGTCAGGAACCACACCCAGGGAGGTGAGCCCTCATCTGCAAGCTCCAAGACAGGTACATCCCCTGAAAAGGGAAACACCCCAGTCATCAAAACTGGTGCCAAGGACATGTTTGGAGTGGGTAGGCCTTCTCTGCCACTCTTTAAATTGAAAAGTCAGAGGCCCAGCTATCAAAGCCAATTGGTTTGCTCACTTGTTCATAGGAAACTTTTACATTTGTCTTATTTAATGGCAAAAAACAAACTAGCACTACAAGTGTCTGGTTCCTACCTCTACTGATGCTATTTCATCCATTAAAAAATGGCAATTACATTATTTTTCAGGGTTGGCACAACATAAACAGTTAGAGTGTAGTTTCCAGGTGAAAAACAAAATATGAAGTTTGCCAGAAGTTGAACTTTGATCCTTTTCTTCCTTCTCAGAGCTACCTGCTAAGAGAAAGATGTTGCAGAAAAGGTCCTTTGGGATTTCTGCTGTGTTTAAGGTTTCAGAGAGCTCTTTGGAAACTGAGTAGCAAGGTTAGCCATGAGGTGCATTTGCCTCATACAGGCCTTTGTGAATTGATCAACTGTAATATTCTTGCATCATCACAAAAACAGCCTTTAGTTTGAATTTGGCTTTTTCTGTGCAGCTGTATCTGAACATAAACCACCAGATCAGAAGTATCTTGAATTTAGGTTATAATTAAGAACTCAGTGGTTCACAGAACTCAGAGCTAGGTTGTCATGTTTTGAGTGACAACCTGTACTTTAATCTTCTGTAACAAAACTGAATCTCTGAAGTAAAACTGAAACGGGTTCCTAGGCCTACTACTGCCCAAAGATGTTTTTGAGCTCTGGGGAACACACTGGAGAGGCATGTCCTAAGGAGCAGTTCCCTGCCATCTTCTGAGACAATGTCTTGCAGATCTTGGCAAGTCCATTATCTGAGACTTAGATCCCAAAATCTGAGCTGGCACAGGAAAGCCAGCAGAGTTTGGTAGCAGATGATGATTTTCTGCAGCTGGAAAGCCATACTGACATATTTGCTCTGTGTTATTTATTGCAGCACACTTGCCTCTGAAGTGATTTCACTGCCCTATATTTATGGAATGCGAGTCAAAGGGGTTGAAGTGTTCTGTCGTCTGGACCCACCTCCACCTTATGAAACAGTGTGCAGCTCAAACAGCTCTGGGCAGGTATGGGCCACAGGAGTTTAATGTCTGATTCGTTTTTTCCACTGTAAGGGAGAGGTTGCAGTGAAGCATGGTAAACGTAAGTCAGGAGGATACATTTGATTACCAATGTAAATTTCACCAAAGATTTTAATTAATCATTTGTCTCTAGAACTGAAAAGTTTTCTCCAATTGGAAGACTGCCAGACATGGGAGAAGGAGCCAAAAGCAATGTGGAGCACATCTGTTGCTGGTTATTCTGAAAGACCTCCTTTCTTTACTTCACTTACATACCTGCACTCCACCCGTGAGGGATTAGGTCAAGGTTTTGCCATCATTGGTCATCCCTTTTCACTGGTGTTTTCAAAACACAGGTGCTTTCTCCCAGAAAATACTGGATAGGATAAAATTGACTGACCTGGATGATGGACATGAATATCAGACATCCGCTGGCCTTGATTTTGCCGTGGAGTTAAACTCATACAACACAGTCTCTCTGCAGTTAAGAAAAAGTGGTCCATTTCTGAGGTGATTGTTGCAGTTCTTAGGAAATGCCAGAGAAAGATGGTGACTTGTGATTTTCCAATTTTTGCATTTTATTCCAGGGAGGTGCACTTCAAATAAATGGCATGGAAGATGTTGATTCAGGGGAATTAAGTGACAGGCAGTCCTCTCAAGGTAAAAAGTAATTTTAATGTGTGTTCTAGAATGTTCTATCCAACACTTACAACTTAATGTAGCAGCAGCATTATTAGTTCTTTGAAAGACAGCTAACATACTGCAACCAGAGATAGAGAGGCATGATTGTTTTGGGCAGTGGGAACAAGGATTAATATTTAAAATGTGTAAAAGCGTAACAAGTTGTTTTCATGCAAGATACAAAAAGAAGGATATATTTCCTTTTTAGTAACCTACAAGTTAGTTTTTGACACTATATCCATATGTGGCAAGAAATGATGTCCAGCTCCAGTGCTTCCATTTGTTTGTGATGGTGCCTGTTAACATTTTGTTGCTGGTAAAAATAGGAAAAGGATAGAATAATGCTGTACTGTGTGGAGCTAAGCTGGGAATTACTCCATTATCCAGCCTGAACTGGAAGAATTACTAAATAGTTTGCATCCTGGTACAGGAGATAGCTAAACTACTCTGAGAGACTGCATCAAGCTTTGCTCTGCACTGTTTTAGAAAACCGTGCCTACGGCTCCAAGTTGTTTTTAGCCTAATGTTTGTTGCAGTGTATGCTTATGGCTAAACATTATTAACTTCCAGCCTTTCCAGTACAGCCCATGAAAATGTGTTCCAAGTTTCATTTGAACTTGGCCATTACGGCAAGATTGTCTCGTGTGCAACATCCACACCACAAGAGAGTAAAGACTGGGGCAGGTGGGGAGCCCCAAATCTCTTTTTTAATTGTGGCCTGTCTTCTGCCAAGTTACTTACCAAACTATAAAAAAAACTTTGGTTTGAACTGCATTAGTTGAAATGGTTCCTATTATGTGGAGTCAGGGGAAAAAATGAGTTTGCCTAAAATCAGACTTTAGCCAAATGTCAACTTTGTTAAAGCCCCCTTAAACTCTGACAGTCTGCCTGAAACCTCTGAAAACAAGCCCTTGGATGCTTCTGGTGTCTTACCAGCTGTGATAACCAGAATGAAACCTTTTGCTACAGCTCCTCTAGATTTATTTCTCAAAGCTTTCTTACTCGTAAAACTCCTGTTGCTTTCTCTGGGCTTCCTGAGCTCAGACAAAAATAGGTTTACAAACACGAGGGTACACTGTGACTTGATTAAAGTTATGAGGACTGGAAACAGGAAAAAAATACCATAGAAAATGCACCTGCAATGAAGGACAGTCAGGAAAGTCTCTCTTCTGTTTTGTTTTGTTTTTAAAAAAGGCTCTGATGAGACATCGTTTGAGTAATTTGTATTTAAAAAATTCCTTTGCAAGAATTGTACCTACCTGAGCACATATGGCAAAGTGTACCCTCCTCTCCATCATCTTAACTAGTTTGTCCAGTATTGTTTTTTAATAAATAGGTCTGTAAAGAGACATTAATTCTCAGCCTACCTGTTAAATTCAGATAAAAAAAGAAAGTAAGCCTCTTAAGAAAGAAAATTGACAGTGCTTCTTCTAGAACAAGGCTTCCTAGAATTTAAGAAAAAGAAATATATTGAGCAGTATCTCTTCCTTTTGTTTAAATTTGGAGAGGTGTACTACATCGGGCTGGAACGGAGTTAATTTTCTTCACAGCAGCTTGTGGTGCTGGTTTGGATTTGTGACCTGGGGGGAGTTTTCCAGCGTTGTCATTGTTCAGGGGCAGGCTGGGCATCAGTCAGCTAGTGGTGAGTGATTGCTTTTGCATCACTTGTTTTCCTTCAAGCTTGTTGGGGTTTTTTTCCCCCACCTCACTCCAGCTGTCCTTATCTCAGCTCATGAGCTCTGCCATTTTTGTCTTTCCAATTCTTCTCCCCATGTAACTGAGGAAGAGTGAGAGTGACTTTGAGGGACTGAGCTGCCTGCTGGGGTTAAACCACAGCAGGAATGAAATATAAAATGGGGGCTTATGTTGGAATTGTGGCAGAGGAAGTCTGTCGGCTGTCTCAGCTGATGCAGTGTAGCAGTCTATAAATAAAACTTGAACTTTCAGTTTATGCTGGCAGGCTGTCATGCCGGGGCATTTGTGTATGATGCTGTGATTCCCTTGGCATCATCATGGCTGATCAACTGAGCATAGCTCCGGATGGAAGTTAAAGCTGTGCACTGCTCTGCCAGCAGAGTAAGGGGAATCCTGACTGCCAGCTGCAGGAGGAGCTCTAAGCTTCTCTATGCCAGCTAAAATTGTTTTACTGACTTCATAATCACTCCTGTCAAGCAGAAAGGGACTTTCCCTGCTGACTTAGTAGACAGGCATGCAACCTTTTGCTGGTGGCAGGAAGTGCTTGGTAGCTGCTCTGTATCATCACAGACTAGGTGTATGCATTTCCAGTACACACCACCTTAAGACAATTATCTCTCTGAAACATTAACATTATTAAGGATTATCTTAAGATCATGAAATCTGTTCATTAATCTGTTCAGAATTAAAAAAAAAAACAACAAACAACTTCTCCAAAGTGACAGCAGCATTGTACCTCCAGGACTTACTGCTAAAACAACTCCCCTGGTGTTGAAAAGTTTATATTGGTGATGGATTCTTTAATCCTGAATGATTCTTTGCCGTATTTTGTTGCTGGGCCTTACCTTCTGATTTGCTAGGCTGGTACCTGCTTTATATAGGTTGTTCACTCTTTCTTCTCTTTAGAAATTCTAAGTTGCATTTGTGTAGGTGATAAGGTGCTGTGCTCATCAAGTACGTATCATCCAAGCCTAAATTTTCTTGAATGCTCCTGCCACCGGCACATACCTGTTAGAGTGACACCGCTGGTTTTTGCCATGTTCTCAATAAAAGACTGTTTACATGAATTTTGTTTTGTATTGGGTTTGCATGGCCAAGTTTTGGTAGTGGGGGAGAAGGTGCTGGGAGGTTTGAAGGTCCCTCTATGCCTGGCAGAGCTCCAAAGATGGACCTGCTGCTGGTGAAATGATGGTAACACCCCTGTGACAACATATTTAAGAAGGAAAGAAAAGTTACTACGCAGGTGTATTGGTGCTCAGAGAAGAACGAGGTGAGAATACGTGAGAGGAACAGCTTTGCAAACACCACGGTCAGTGGAGGAAGAGGGGCAGGAGCTGCTCCAGCTGCTGCAGCAGAGAGTTCCCTGCAGCCTGTGGTGCAGCCCATGGTGAAGCAGCTGTGCCCTGCAGCCCTTGGAGGTCCATGGGGATGCACAGATCCACCCGCAGCCCATGGAGAACCCTTGCTGGAGCAGGTGGGTGTGTGCAAAAAGGCTGTGAACCCACGGGAGGCCTGTGCTGGAGCAGGCTCTGGCAGGCACCTGCAGCCCTGGCAAGAGAGGAGCCCATGCTGGAGGTCTCCTGGTAGGACTTGTGACCCTTTGGGGGACCCACGCTGGAACAGGCTGTGCCTGAAGGACTGACCCCATGGAAGAGTGACCCACACGGCAGCATTTTATGTGGAACTGTTGCCTGTGGAATGGACTCACACTGGAGAAGTTCATGGAGAACTGTCTCCAGTGGGAGGGACCCCACGCTGCAGCAGGGGAAGGACTCCTCTCCCTGAGCAGCGGCAGAAACGTGTCATGAACTGACCATAACCCACATTCCCTGTGCCGCTGCAGGGCAGAAGATGGAGCCCGGGGGAGGGTTGGGGGAAGGTGTTCTTAAGATTTGTTTTACTATTCATTATCCTGCTCGTTTTTGGATAAAATCAGCTAATATCCCCGAGCTGAGTCTGTTTCGCCTTTGATGGTAATTCATGAGTTATCTCGCCCTGTCCTTATTTCAAGTCATGAGCCTTTCATTATATTTTTTGTCCCCTGTCCAGTTGCAGAGGGGAGTGATGGAGTGGCTGTGGTGGATACCTGGCATCCAGCCAGGGTCAGCCCACTACAAATTTTTTAACTCCTGCATGAACAAGAAAATTGTTTTCTGTAATACACCAGGTGCCACTAGATGGAGGTACAGAACCAAGCTTAGAGAGAAATGTACATAGCTTCATCCTGTCCTGTTCATTAAATTGCAGCATATAGTTTCACTCTTAGGAGAAGGAGGAATGGGAAGGATATATCACAAGAATCCAGGAAAATATTTAAGTGAAGATTTCAATTACTTTTTAGGGACTGGTGACTGATTTACAAGATACCTAATTGCTAAAGTTGACCGACCTCTCTCACTGTATACTGTCATATCTTGGTACAACTGCTTATAAGCAGGAGGATTTGGGGCTCTGTGAGATTTAGTTTTTCTCCAATAAAGCTGTAGCTCCCTTCTCTCTGATCAGATAGTTTAAGGTGATTTTTGTACCCGGGTGCACTAGACTGTTGCAACTCCTTTGCATAAGGTTGAACGGGTTTCTGCAAACATTTGAACAGGGTTTAGGCCAATGTTACTGTTCAGTAGGCGTGGGTCTGTGCATACATACGTGCACCTCTAGACTTTTGTGTCCAGTCATTACAGATCTCTAATAATGGCTTCTACAGATTTATTTTGACTACTTTTACTTTTCCTGATTATTCAGCTGAAGAAATTCAGGAGCCTTCCAGCAGAGTGAACCTTTCCCCTGCCAATGCAGGCTGCGTGCCTGCAGGAGTGAACAGGAGAGCCTTCGATCCCTTGCGGAAACGTTCTAAAAGTGACCCTGTGCTTCTGCACTGCCAGCTGCCTCAAGGTGACTCCCTTTTCCCTGTCAGTAATTGTGTAATGGTCCTTTACAAGAACACTTTTCAGAAGTTTGGTACCTTGAACCTGCAGAAATCAGCTACTGTCTCCCAACAGAGTACCTACATAACAGTAGTTCGTGTTTTGCCAAACCTCCTCCACCTAACTCCTTAACCTTGCTGCTCTTTAGGTTTTCACATTTAGGAACAGGGTCTGTAGCAGAGGCTGGGTAGGAGGGAGGAGTGGTGGAAAATGAGGAGGGAGAGCACACAGGATTTATCAGTGCTCTGACATCTAAAATCTTACAAGTGCAGTTGTCAATGTGAGCAATTTAAAGCAAAATTGGCTTGGGGATTTGGGGATTTCTCAATCCTCATACCATAAAAAAACCTCCCCAAAAACTCAACACAACGCATGGTGGAGAGCTGACAAACGTGCTTTGGTGTCAGTGATCTAATTCTGTTGCTGTGGGAAAACTGCTAATGTGACTACATAGTCTGTGATAGTGCTGACAGTATCTTGAAAAACACACCAGTCAGGGGTCTTGCAGGTTTCACTAGAGGATATTGGGATCCCCACAGTAGCTACTGATACATCCTAGCACTCAACATGCCAACGGGGCATGTTAGTAGCAGGCATTTATTTTGGATATTGGGAGCATGATTATCTGGATTACAGTTGCTGTTTTTGTGGAATGTTTTCGTGGCTCTGCTGTATCATGTGCTTTCTCTTTTCCTCCTATCAACTTCCACCACAGCAGCCCAGAGAATCTGCTGCTGAAGCAATAGTTACATGACACAGAGCCTATTCGTAGCTGTGAAAGCAGAGTGTTTCTGCTGTAGAGATTCTATGTCAGAAGCATGTGGAAGCTTTAGGCTTGATGTTACTGAGGTTAGGTCTGTTCAGCAGGAGATCTGAGAGTTGGTCACGAGTGCTGCAGAAAGGGAACTCACTGCGGCAGTGGAAGTTGCTTCAAGTTAGCACTCTTCTTGCTGGGAAGTTTTGCATCTCCTCCTGGCATTTTTTGGTCAGAAGCCAACATTAAAGTGCTTCTTGAACAATCTGTAGGTGTGGTTTTGTTTTGTTTTTTCTTCCTTGTAATGGGGTCAAAATTTGATAACTTGTTTACACCAAAGGCAGTGAATTTTTATTTTGACCAAAGGCAGTGACATTGATTCTGTATTGCTCTTTGTTTTGTCCTTGCAAGTTAATTTTGAATGTTTTGGTGTGGGTTTGGTTTGTTTTTTTTTCCATTGAATTTCTACTTTGTAGTATTACTAGCTTCCAGCTTGACAGGTAGTTATTTTCAGGTATTTTATAACTTGTCATCTTGACTGCTAATAACTAGAAGTTACCAAGAGTTTGGAGAGATCACAAAAGCCTTCTATCTTTATGTTTCCATTAACACTCAACACACATTCCAGGTGTCTTCAGATCAGAAACAAGAGAAAGGAACCAATGTACACAAAATGACAAAGCTTTCCAGAGGGGAAGAGTCCCTTCAGACCTTTTGACATGTGATATGCACTCAGCCATAGCTATGTATGACTATTTTACAGGCATTTTGTGTAAATCCAATAGAGTGAGCCTTCCAGACCACCCTGACTATGCCAGACTGCTAAGTTTTACGTGGTTAAACTGTGCACTGCATCCTCATTGAATCAGGAGTGGAATCCCCAGGAATACCGTGAACCATGTGGATTGTTTGCTTTGTTTCATCTTTGTCTTCAGGGACAATGCTCAACTGTGAAACTGCAACACTCAGTGACGTAAATCCACTGAACACTGTCACGTTGCGGAAGAGTTCAAGAGCAAGAGTTTTGAGGGGAAGACCCCAGTCTCTGATAGACTATAAGTCTTACATGGACACTAAACGGCGTGTGGCATGGATCCTTGAGCAGTCCTCCTGCAGCATGAGCCCGGACATACATGACTTGCTGGAAAATATCAAGTCTGTTTTAAAATCAGATGAAAAACACATGGAAGAAGTGGTCACCAGTGCCACCTTCCTTGAGCAGGTAGCTGTATTAATTGTATTTATCAGGTGATGTAGAAACCCACTGCCCCTGGTTTGGAAGTATGGGTTTACATTTGCCAGTCTGTGTGTCAGAGTCTTTGGACCAAATTGGCTTCCTTCAGCACTTTAGTTTCAGGTAGGAAGTGTGTGAGAGGCTGTGAAGTTTCTTGCTTTATCAGCCAGAAGACAGAGTATGTGTGTATTAAAAAACTGAGTCAGTCTTCTGTTGAGGAATCATGAACCATAAATAACACAACAGCATTTTATGCCGAGTGTGGCAGGAGAGAGGGAGAAGATGTTATAAATAGGCATTTGCTATTACAAACCAGAAGGAATGGAGGCTGACAAGGAAATTTTTATGTAAACCCACTAGAAGCAACACAATTTTGTGATTGGCTCCTGGGATAAAAATCAGACCTAGTACTAAAGAAAGAAAAGCAGAAAATAGAAAATACGTGCTTACATTAATGGAATGAATAACCAGAAGTTTCAGACACTGCAGACTTCATCAAACAAATGTTTTGGTAACTTACAGACCATTTGGGTAGATGAATTGATTCACGCATAGCACAAGTGATTTGCTCTGACAAGTGGTTTTGGTTTGGGTTCTCATGCAAAAAGCATCAGTGTCATTTAGGCTCTGCAAATAAAGTGGGATTTCCCACAGCAGCCTTCTGGCAACAAAAGCCTTGACAAATTTGACAGAAACAGGAGGGAAAAAGATTCCTTATGAGAATTTAATTTATTACACAGGCCTGAAGGTTATTACCAGTTCAGTGGCTTCTGCAAGAAAGCAACGTTTAGGTTTCTTCTAACAATACCAGACATGCCTTAGGTAGGAGTGCGAGAATTCCTGTGCACCTTTGAGGGGGAAACCAAACCAACCTAACAAAAACCCCACAAACAACAAAACAAAAAATTACCCCACTTCTTTTCCCAACTAGGACAGCTTTTCCCATGCCTCCTTGGCAAATGCTAGGGTTTTTACAGCTTTTTAAATTATTCTTTAAACATAACAGACAGCACTACAACTAGCTTCTTCCTAGTTGGATAAAAAACTGTTTTAATGGAACAAGAGCCTGAAAACGAAACTGATTTAAACTTTTCCTGTCTTTTTAAAGGTGATGGCACCTGCCCAGCAAGCCATGTCATTGAGAGTCCGTGTGCTACCTTGTAGATTGCATCCTGGATTGCTGTACCTGGAGAGCTGTGGTGACCTGAGTACTTTCACGACAGAGGGAGAACAGCTACCAGAGAGGAGAATCCAAAGAGCAGAACATGAACGGCCTCACAGTCTCATTGGTGTTGTCAGGGAAACTGTACTTTGACCTGGCTTTTTGGTTGTTCCTCAGCAGAGCACTTCTGTCAGACATACTGCAGAGGAAAGCCATCTCTGGCAGGTGGGTGGATGGGTCTGTCAATAATCACCTTCTTTTTTAATTCTCGTATGCACAGACTCCAAAGGGGAAGATCATTCTACAAAGACTGTTAAGCAGATTGCAAGCTGACCTTCACTGGGCTCTCAGTTGCAGCTCATCTGTTTGTGATGCATTACTGTCCTGCACCTCTGTGAAGTTTGGCAACGTGTAGTTGTGGGGTATGATGATACATCATCCTTTTGGAAGGAGCTGTCAAAAGCAGTATTGAAGAACTTTGCAAATTTTTGGTACTTTGGTTTAAATTAAAATCACCTGTTATAAAATGCAGACCTTCAGATACAAAGTAAGTTAGTAAGAAAATGGTGTACAGAATTCTAAAATTATTCTTTATAAAAGAAGCTTGTTGATGTGCAAACTGTACTAAAAATAAAAACTGTCTTGAAGAAGTGCTCTTTTGGCTCAGTGAACTTCTCATTTAATGGCAGAACACTATTCTTGTCTTAATGATGGAAAAACATCCAAAGCCAAAAACACAGGTGTTTTGCAACAGGAGGTGCCGACTTGTTACCATCCTGGGAAGAAAGGCACTCTCTGTATAGTCGACCAGGTGCTATGAACAAGCTAATATAGCTAGTTTTATATTCCTTCAGGTGCTGGGAACCCTGCAGCATCAAGCAGGGCACAACAAGTTATGCAGATCATATCCATTTTACTCCATTTAGGTAATTTGAAGTAATTAAAAGTTTTCTTAGAGAACAACTCTATTCATCACATCTACCATCAAACAAAAGGGATGTTCACATGAGACCTTACTGCTGCATTTCTAGACAAAGGCATGGGCACACGTGTACTGCTGGGTGGTACTTGCCATTTTGGGTATCACTGGGGCTGTGCCTGCAGACTCCCTTCTTAAAACCAACCATCTAAATTTATCCTGTGGCCAAGGGACATCCCTGGAGGTCCTTCTGCAGGAGCAGCACAAAGCAGCACAGCACAGGCCTGGCCCTACTCAGGTAAGAGGCACATGGATCACAAACTCTTCACATACCATGATTTTAGGTCAGGATTGCTCCATATGCTTCTACACTGAACATTTGTTTAAATTACAGTCCCAGCCCTGTCACTGATGCTGTCAGTCCACACAGGTCACGTCTTCAGCCCGCAAGGCACTACAGGGTGCTGGAAATGGGGTGGGGTCTGCTTGTCCTCTGTGTGGATCCAAACCATTAAAACACTAAAGGAGGGGGCAAGAAACATGTCCCCTGTAAATACAGCAAATCTGCAAAATTTTTGTCTGCACCGCTAAAGCAAGGGCTTATGTTTGTCCACTGAAATGTAGAAAACTTTGTAACACAGAAACTGGTATGTGGAGCTAATGGTAAGAATAAACAGGAGGACGGAGGGTGGCACACAGGGAAATGCAGAAAGCAAGCTCAGCCTGTCTACTGCACCCTTTCCCAGGGACTTCGCAATTTCTTCAGTCTGTCATTTAAGCAAATAAGGTGAAATAGTTCATTCTCTCATGTTGACGGTATTTGTATTTCATGTTATGAACAGCCACTAAGTGGCTGAATGTCCCTGTTTGGTTTTATTCTGAATCAGCTGTGGTGTGTATTTTCATTTCTGTAGTTTCTGTGCCTCAACCTATGAGGCACAGAAAATCCTATGAAGCCTCACCAGAAGAAACACTCCCTTGATGACTTTTTTTTGGTTGACTTTCAAATACAATCATATTTTTCATAATCTC
The DNA here is from genome assembly GCA_013397845.1 of Melanocharis versteri. Classification (NCBI taxonomy): domain Eukaryota; kingdom Metazoa; phylum Chordata; class Aves; order Passeriformes; family Melanocharitidae; genus Melanocharis; species Melanocharis versteri. Next base: position 60,427 of record VZTG01004085.1, read on the forward strand.
TCATTATACAAATATTTTTAACCTTAGCACAGGCAGTTCCAGGATTAATTCCAAGAACAGACATATTACAATTCTACTTTTTATTTATTCAAATGGTATTAGGTCTTTAATAATAAACTATGCTGATGACATTTGAAGGAAAACAGTGATTTCAGAAATTACTTTTAAGTGTGAAGAATTTTTATCAAAGCCCCATTTATGAAAAAATCTTATTTGAAGTTATTCCGTCAATGAAGTAGTATTTCTGTCACAATCACAGTGGCATTTCACACAGTAAAATCTGGGATGCCACCTTAGATTAGGAACCAGCTTTCTTCAGAAGCACTAGGGTCGTGTATTGACTGAAAAGAATGCTGTTTTAAAAATAAAGGTAACAGCATTGCTTCATACCTGCAGAAACACATATAGAATTACTCCAGACTAAGTGGCAAAAAAGAAGTTCAGACACCTTCCAATTATGTATGCATTCAGTATTGTCAAGTCAGCCTCTAGGTCAATATGAGCAAATTCTCAGCCTTGTCTGAGGTATTTTTGTTTTGTAGTTTATTGTTTCAAATCTTACAGACATTAGCGCTCTGTTAAATAAAGGAATGTAGCACAGTAAATACATCACAACAAAATAAATGGCCAGAAACCCACTACCCTGTCCCATCCAAAGCAAAAATCCCACTCTTCTCCCCTCTGTCTCTCTCCCAAATCAAACCAGCACAGCTTCGTTAGAGAGGTCAGAGACCTGTGGCAGAAAACATCAGAGTAATTACATTCAGTAGATGTGCAATATCAACATTCCAGGCTCACATATATTTATATATATATTTATATTTTTGTATAGAGATCATTAAATGTTTACAAAGAACAATATTGTTACAAATACAATACTATGCTTTTCCCAACGCTTTACAATAATTTCTATTCATCCTCTTTACAGAACAATAGTACAACTTCATAGTCTAGGTACTGCGCTAAATATATACAAGAGATCTCAACCATGTTGCTGTCTTGAGAAATACATTTCTTTTAGAAAAGAAGGAAAGCTAGCAAACTTGGAAATCTGAACTGCGACTCAAACAAGATTCAAAACAAATGTGAAACTTCTCAAAAATAAAAAATACAAGGGATGTTTCATCCTTAATGTAAACACTGAAGAGTTAATTAGACTGTATGAAGCAGCAAGGATGAAAGAAAAATAATTCAGGTCTGTCACTGAAGAAGGAATGTAAACCTTTGAAGGAATGTTCCTTTGCATCTGTTAAAAATCCCCATATCTGATCTATCAAACTGCTGCAACAGTCTAGAGAACAGCCAGCTCTCCCTTTGGAGTTCCATTTTCATGAAACTCTTTCTCTTTACAGAGTAAAATGGGATTGTTTACCAGACTGTTCTCAGAAGTGTGCACACACTATGGACCTCTCAGTTTAGAAATCTTATGAACATACTGTAATTGGAAAAATGAGATTTTTTTGCTAAGCTCTGGTCCTGCAAGCATTCATTTGCTTAATGTTAAGCACCTATTTAGGATGAACAGTAACTTCACAAACTCCTGGCTTCAAGATTTCCAAAGAAACAGTTGTTTCTTCTCTAAATACATTTGCGTGTTCAGATTTTCATCATTTCCCAGTGAAGTGAGCTAAAGACTTCACCACATGCGCTAGACAGAACCACAGAAACAAGTGAAGTGGAGGGCATACACATAGCAGGAACCAGGAGCATGATAACTGTGTCTTCAAGAGTTCACTAAGTTTCCTCAGGCAATGTATGGAAAGGCTGCACTGTATATAATCTTCTAAATTGTACATGGTTATATACCATATTTACATTTATTTCTATATATATGGAAAGTTCTAGAAAAAAAGGTTCAAATTACCATAAACCAGATGTCTACAGTATACTCACAAGCCATTAATTATCTTGTTGCATCACTGAGGCAGCAGAGTTAAGTTCTAACCTGGAATACTAACACCATTCTCTTGTGCAATCCGCTACTCTGGAGCCTTGGATTAAATTATATAACAACAAGAAATGCAGTAAAATCAAGTCATTGTACATTAATCTCAACACTAAAACATATCCCCTTACTACAACAGTTTATGCACTACTTCATTATGTCCCTTAAATATCTGCTTCCCACAGAAATACAGTTTATCCTCTAACTCTGATCAGGCCGTGGTTAGCCACAATTTTAGGAAGCCAAAAAATGGACCCCTGACAAGAGTGCTCAGCGGTTCTCAGCAGTGTTTGCAGCAAGTGCGCACGCACACACCCACTTCCATGAATCCCCATAGCAATGTCTAGGATCATCACTGGACTGCAAGCAACGCTTACATTGCACAGCTCACGTCACAACAAGTGAGAAACAAGTGACTATGAACAACACCGCATTTGCAAAGCGGAAGTGGTGTGTGGCTGTGTGCTGTCTGCTCTTGTTTTCCTCTCACTGAGCCTTTCCATCACAGTAAAACACAGCACAAACTGTTTCTTTAAAAGAAATCAACATACTAGCTTGGACTAAACGCATGGTTCAACTTCAGTATAAACACCAGTATACAGTCCTGAAAAAAAGTAACTACAGAGAATGCAGAATTCTCTCACTAGGAAGAAAAGACACTGCTTCTTTTTTATTTTGAGCCCTCTTAAAAAAACCAAAGAACCCAACCCAGCCCCCCTTTCCCCTTTTGTCTCTAGCATGCAACTTAGAGGCTAATCAAATACAAGATTTCATACATCCCTACAGTTAATCATCTTCATACAAGTGCATATAGTACACACATATCTCTTGTAAGTGCCATACATATGGGAAAAAAATCACAAGCTAAATTATATAACAAAATAAATAAGTTTATTCCTGCCTCATCCTTTCCACTGTTAACTATATCATGAACTAAACAGGAAGTCAATAAAATTAGACAGGTCTTTGGACAAAAATATATGTTAAAACTGGCTCAGAGAACAAAATTACTTAGAATAGTCTGCAGATCTCTTATATTCAAACTTCATAAATAGGAAGCACAATTTTAAAAATGTCTATATACACTGGCACACATGGCTATGTGCACCAAAATCGGAATTAAGAGCCTAGAAAAAGTATAGCTATTCAGCTAATCCCCTCACTATTTTTCTTGTGGATATTTAAAGATCCTGCCCCCCACTTCTTCAACCTCTAAAATCAGGAAGGGACTATAAAAGACAAAGCAGAAGAAAACTAGGCGATAGAAACCTGGGGGCAGAGAGGGGGAGGCAGCTGTAAAAAATGCCTCCCAAATTTCTTAGTGTAAGTAATGCAAGTATAACATGTTTCAGGAACTCATGGAGTATCTTTTGGGGTCCAACTATCATGAAGAACTGATGACAGAGGGGAATTAAAAGGTTTGTATTTGGATAATTCATTTTACAACAGCAGCATTTACTGAGTCTTCATAAGCAGGTAATTTTTCCTGAGGGCAAAACAATACTTTTGGTATTTTACTTTCCCCACAGATACAAACCTTTAGTACTGAGCTTAGTACCTGTGGGAAAATAGGGCAAGAAAAGCAAAGTCACAGGCAGGATATCCAAGAGAACACTTTGTACCCTATACTTCTATCTGTTTGGTAAAGACATCTTTCATTCAGCAACATTTAATTTACTCGGTTTGTAAAATTATAGCCACAGAAATAAAACTGATTATGTAGCATGAAATAGAGCCATCTGTGAATACTGCTGTAAACTATGCTGCTGTTATTTTCCTGTTTTGCATGTGGAGCTGCATGAAGTTTCACTTGTAAAAAGATGCAACCAAAATAGTTCCATAGATATATTCTGCCCCTTACTGAAATGCAGGAAAATAGTGGGAAGAATGAGGAAAAAGGGATGAAGGAGAGAGCAACAGTGTATTTGTGTCTGTGAAGGGGGGAGAGAGAAAGAAATGTCTCTGCAGACACACAAATGCAGCACTAGAGAGACAAGCACTAATGAGGAAAAACATCTTCCATGCACACTGTGACGGTGAGGTGTCAGCTTCAGATGTAAACTGGTTGCTCTTGTGCAGTCAACAGTCTGTACATGGCAGCTGGCATAGTCTTCATATGAATCTAGAGGAAATAAGCCAAGTTAATCAATGTCGCTAAATATGCATACCTCACGTCAGGGTATGCACCCAGATAAGGTCATACAAGGCAGAAAAAAAGGTAAAATTTGAGAGTTTTCATACCCTTATCAAAGTATTGCAGGTGATGATTTTATGAAACAATGTGTTTAGTATTGATGAACTATCTAAAATTGTGGACACTTCATATTTTCAGGGTATCGTTCTTCTAAAGCATGGGGCAAATAATGAAAGAAATAGTGTGCAGGCTTGCTCTCACTTCAGCTTTTTGGATTTGATCACCAACAGGCCAACAGAGGTAGAACCACAGAATTATGGAACAGTTTGATTTGGAAGGTACTTTTGAAGACCATCTAGCCTGAACTGCCCTGCTGCAGGTATCGACATTTTTCTCTAGAACCTGGCCCTGAACACTCCCAGGGATGAGACATCCACAGCTTCTCTGGACAACCTGTTCCAGTGGCTCACCAAACTTATAGTGAAGGATTTCTTCCTATGCCCAATCTAAACCGACCCTCTTTCAGTTTAAAACTATTGCCTGCTGTTCTGCTCTGGAGACTCTGGTAAAAGCCTCTCCTCATTTTTCTTAGAAGCCCCCTTTGTACATTGAAAGGCTGCTGTCAGGTCTCCCTGGAGCCTTCTCTTCTCCACGCTTAACAACCAAACCTCTCTCAGCCTTTTCTCACAGGAAAGGTGCTCCAGCCCTCTGACCCTTGGCCTTCATCCATCTGCTCAAGCAGGTTCATGCCTTGTTTATGTTGAGGACTCCAGAACCGTACACAGTACTCCAGGTGGGGGGTCTCTCAAGAGCAGAAAAGAGAGGGAAAATCACATCCCTGCTGGCCACACTGTTTTTGACGCAGCCCAGGATACAGTTGGCTTTTTGGGCTGCAAGTGCCCATTCCTGCCTCATGTCCAACCTTCCTTCCACCAAGTTTGTCTCTGCAGGGCTGTTCTCAATCCCTTCACCTCCAGTCTCTACTGGCGTTGGAGATTGCCCAGACCCAGACGCAGGACCTTGTACTTGGTCTCGTTGAACTTCACAAGGGCCACTTTGGGGCACTTTTCTAGCCTGTTCAGGTCCCTCTAATGGCATACCTTTCCTCAAGCACCACTCATCTTGATGTCACCTTCAAACTCGCTGAGAGTGCAACTCAATCCCACTGTCTATGTCACTGATGAAGATGTGACAGAGTGTTGGTCCCAGTACAGTCCCTTGAAGGACACTGCTTGTTACTGGTTTCCACTGGTTGTTACTGGTAACAGCAATGAACTGTGCTACACTGCCTGACAGACAGCTGGTTCTTACCTCACCAACAGCATTTGAGAGGATGTGAACAATTTTCTCATGGGGTGTTGCTACAACACTCTGCCCATTGATTTCAATGATCCGATGGCCAACACGCACACCTCCTCGCTCTGCTATGCCTCCTCTCATAAGGCTACAGATCTGGAAGGGAGAGGACAAATTTATCATGGGCTGGATAAGGAACAGAGACTTTCGATTACCCACTTTTGCCTGCAAGCTATGAATCAACATTTAAACACAGACTTGCAATGACTAATTCTAAGATGCAATCAATCGCTGACTCCAAGTAAAATCTGTTAGTGACAAGTAACTAATGGATATTCTCTTCCAAGAGCAGAACAGACTGTCAGAAAAGGCGGTTTGTGTTGTACGTTACATGTCTTGTGGTTTGGAAATTTATGAGTGTATGAAGGACCTCAATTTAATGAGTTCATTAGGCAGATGCCTTACAACAAAAAGGATCGAGATCAGGCTTTTCCTTTGAGATCATGCAATGGCTTGCTTAAAGACATGTATGATGCATGCTGGAAGCAGACTCTTCCACACATTTTTGGTTTTTTAAGCTGAAACAACTTTTTGGTTCCTCTGTCTGACTCTAAAGATGTGAAGTAAGTAGAGTCAAAGACAAAAAAACAACTCTTATTAACCCAGCTTTTATACCTCAGACTTAACAAATGCAAAATCCTGCTTGCTGTAAGGGAGAAAATAGCAGCTTCCCTCTTCTTACACTGAAACTTACCCACAAATAGAGAGGAAGTTTCATGTACATTAAAGCTTGATCAGAAAGTGTGGAAGCTACTTACAATCCCATTCTGCACACTGAAGCCCAACTGATATCTGAGGTCTGGTCTTCTGATCAAGACTGTGGTTACTGGAGGACATCTAACTATGTTCAGTTTAACCCGGGCCTGGTTTTTCAAACCCTGAAAAAAAATACCAAATTGAGAGTTAACCATTTAACATGAGCAGAAAAAAAAAAAAAGTGTTAGAACACTGACATGGGAGCAGCCTTGTATAAACAGATCTTTGTATGCATTGTACCAGAATCTGATCACTGAATGCCAGACACAAGCGTCAGAATATTCAGTGAAATGAGTGATAAAACATCAAATTTTTCTTTCCAAAAAGTTGGCACAGTTGTTTTAGGAAAACTAGATTCCTGTTGGCAGTTTCTTCATTTGATAACAGAAATCATGCAAAAAAGGAATATTAAACAGGTCTTTGCAGCTCACCAAAAAAGCCAATGACTTTTAAATAAGTAGCTAAGATAGTTAAAAAAAAGTGACTTCCTAATGAAATATTCTAAATTTTGCCAAGCAAACAGCAGGTCCTGCTTGTATCATCCTTGTATAAGCAGCGCTCCTAATTTCCATTATTCACAGAATCACAAGATGGGTAAGGTTGGAAGGGACCACTGTGGGTCATCTGGTCCAACCTCCCTGCTCAAGCTGGGTCATTGTAGAGTACATTGCACAGGATTGTGTCCAGATGGTTCCTGAATATCTCCAGTGAGGGAGACTCCACAGCCTCCCTGGACAATCTGCTCCAGTGCACGGTCACCTAAACAAGTTATTCCTTTATGTTCTCATGGAACTTCCTGCACATCAGTTTCTGACCATTGCCCCTTGTCGTATTGCTCAGCACCTCCAAGAAGAGCCTGGCTCCATCTTCTTGGCACCCTCCCTTCAGGTACTTACAGACATTGATAAGGCCCCTCTCAGTTGTCTCTTCTTGAGGCTGAACAGACCCAACTCCCTCACGCTTCTTTCCTCATAAGAGAGAGGCTCCAGTCCCTTAATGATCTTCGTAGNTCTGAAGGGCTGCCCAGCACTTGGGTATCGGCCACTCCTCCCAGCTCTGTGTCATTGGTGAACTTGCTGAGGAAGCACCTGCCCCTTCATTGAAGACATTGATGCATAACGTAAAAAATACTGGACCAGTATTGAACCCTGAGGGACACTGCTAGCTAGAGGCCTCCAACCTGACCCTGTGCCACTGATTACGACCCTCTGGGATCTGCCATTCAGGCAGTTCTCAACCCATCTCACTGCCCACTCCCTGGTCCACACTCCCTGAGTTTGCCTATGAGGATGTTGAGAGAGACAGTGTTGAAAACCTTGCAGAAGTCGAACATCCACTGCTCTCCCCTCATCCATCCAGGTAGCTGTTCTTCTGTAGAAGACAATTAGTTTAGTCAAGCATGATTTACCTTCAGTGAATCCATGCTGACTACTGCTGATCACCTTACTGTCATCCACCTGGATAGAGATGGCCTCCAGAATGAGGTGTCCCATCACTTTCCCAGGGATTAGAGTGAGGTTGACTGGACAGTAGTTCTCTGTTTCTCTTTCTTGCCCTTTTTGAAGATCAGGGTGACATTTGCTTTTCCCCAGTCCTCAGGCAAGTCTCCAGATTGCCATGACCTTTCAAAGATCATGGCCAGGACCCTTACTGTGGTGTCTGCCAGCTCCCTCAGTACTCATGGATGCATCGTATCAGGGCCCACGAATGTGTGGATTTTGAGTTTGCCTAGGTGCTCTCTAATCCAATCTTCTTTGACCAAGGGAAAATATTCCTTCCAACATTCCTTTACCCTGATTTCCTGGGTCAGAGATTCCTGGGGGCTAGTCTTGACAGAGAACACCAACACAAAGGCAGTGTTCAGTAACTCTGCCTTGTCTGTGTCTTCTGTCACCAGGGTGCCCCCTCCACTTAGTAACAGGTCCACAATATCCTTTATTTTCCTTTTCTAATTGATGTATTTGAAGAAGCCCATCTTGTTTTCCTTGACATCCTTGGTCAGATTTAATTCCAAATGGGCCTCGGCCTTCCTTGTCTCATCTCTCCTTACTCCGACAGCCTCTCCATACTAATTACAAGAGGCCTGACTTGCTTTCATCTCCTGTGTATTTCCTGCTTATGCCTGAGTAATGACCAGAGTTCTTCATTCATCCATGCAGGTCTCTTGACCCCTTTGTCTGACTTCTTGCTCATTGGGATGCATCGTTCTTGAGCCTGGAGGAAGTGATCCTTGAATACCAACCTTCCCCGCAGGACCTCTTCCCATGGGACTCTAAAGAGGCTGAAATTAGCACTCCTGAAGCCCATGGTTATGATCTTACTTGCTCACAGACAGGCCCCAATCTTCTCACCTCCAACAAGGCCTCTCCTATTTCTTGGATGAGGTCAAGCAGCACACCCATTCCTTGTGGGATCCTCCACCACCTGTGACAGGAAGTTGTCACCAGTGCTCTCCAGGAGCCTCCTGGGCTGTTTGTGCTTTGCTGTGTAGCTTCTCCAGATGTCAGGGTAGGTAAAGTCCCCCACGAGACCCAGGGCCTGCAGCTTTGAGCTGCCTGTAGGTGGTCTCATCCTGCTCTTGATCAGGCATCCTGTAGCACACACCCACAAGTGTCACCCTTACCAGTTTGCCCTTTTATCCTAACCCATCAGCTCTCTACTCACTCATCATCTACCCCAAGACAGAGCTCGATATATTCCAAGTACTCTTCCTCCCTTCCAGATGAGTTATATCACATTTATCATAAACTCTTCGCTACAAGAAGAAAATTGAATGAGAAACATTTATTTTTACTGTCAGGGTGCTAAAACACATATTACCCAGAGAGGCTGTGGAGTATCTAGTCCTGGAGTTATTTAAACCCTAGTGGGCACAGCCCTAAGAAGCCTGCTCTACTTTGAACCAAAATGTTGGTCCAGACCAGCTACAGGAAGGAGTGACTGCCAGACTCAGAGATTGTGTTCATATGCCTCCGTGAAAACAAAAATGTAATAAACCACAAATAAATGCAATCTGACCCCTTGTACAACTTCGAGTATTCAGAGCTCTTGGAGATTGTTAAGAGAGATTTTTGAAATGCTTCATTCACACAAAGTATTAGCCATAAATCCATACATAAATAAAATCCACATAAAGAACGAAATGCTTTCTAAAAAATACAGCCAATTTTAGCTCCTTTAATTAAACGCCTGCCAGTTCCAGTATGTGCTTCTAAATTCCTTTTATATGTACAATTGAAATCTAGGTCCCACTGCAATCAAGGTGTCAGATGCTGACTTCAAATGATTAATTCTGGAAAATAATTCCTACTATAGCTAAGGTAATACACTGAAGTCTCTACGTACACTTTATTGCTGCTGGTTCTGTTGAGCTGAGCTCCAGATTCAGCAGTGACTTGAGTAACTAAACTGGCATCCTGGCAGGATGAACTACCTTGAATTCTGCTTTCTTGTCAGTGCCTTAAACTGGATGCAATCAACATTGGGTGCTAACAGCTGCCCTCACTTCCACACAGTGCTGAGCTCAGCTTGGCTCATTCTCCAAAGTGGCTGCAAGACAATGAATGAGTGTCTGAACACAAAATGACAAAGCTCATGGCTGTGGGAACTGCCTGTACTCCACTCTCAGGAGAAAGAAGGTCTGAACTCCACCTCGCCCATGACTATGGACTCCTCTACTCTGGTGAGGAATTAGCAGTGCACCTGACATGCTCAAGGGCAACTCACTTTCTATAGACAGGTCTTGACAACAACACACACAGTAGAGGACAGGGACTTATCAACCTGAACTATGCTGCAGGCATGATGTTTATGGAAAAGACTAAGGGGCTTTTGCCCCAGCATTCTAATCCTGAAGGGTAGGAGTCATGCAGAATACTGGGGGTGCCCATTTCTATGAGGAATTAGGTGTCTAACTTCAGTCATCTGAATTCACTCAGGGTACATGCCCTGAATAGACTTGACATCATCATGCTCTTACTTCCCTGATGAATGTGCAAGTTACTTACATGTATTCCTGGGGGGAAAAAAAGTAATGTGGTCCCTAACAAAAATTCTTTTAATTTTACACAAAGTATATTTCAGAAGTGGCTAATCTTCAGTAGTATGCAGACTGGTAACATAAATTGATCAGAAACAAAAAAATTGCATATTTTGACCACCTTTCTTTGTTTATCTAGTTCCTGAGTATACTTCTGATAGTAGCCAGCACCAGATGCTTCTGAAAAAGATACAAGTAGCATAATCCTATTAGGGAATAGCCACAACACATGAAAAGCTTCTTCCAAGCTCTGTCAGTTAGCAATTGGTTTATGGTAAATTAGGAGCAGAGATTACATCCATAATACTGAATTATCTTGTTTGAAGTGCTTGTGACATATGTTTATCCACATAATATTATAATCTTTTCATAGGAGTTCTTCCAGCATGCTAAGGAAATCTGAAATCTGGGATATTTCTACCACATTTAATGATCTATGCTTAGATCATTCACACTTCATCATATACATACTTGTTCCGAAAGTGCTGTATGAATAACTCCAGATGTGTGGTTATGAAGATCTGCAAACATACAGATTATCTTCTCTTTAGAAAGATTAAAAAAAAAAAAAAAAAAGGCTGGCAGTTCCTGTGGAAACTGTGGTAAATATCAGTGAAGAAGAGAAAGGCCTGCAGAAGCTGGAAACAGCAAAGCTGGTTGGTTCTGTATTGAGAAAGTACTGATGAGCACAACAAAAACTTCATCTGAATAAGGGAAGTGTAACTTATCACAGCTTTAGAAATAAAAATTATGTGGGATAGGACAAAGAGCCTAAATTTGCAGGGAGTTTTGTTTTGATGATGCTGGCACAAAGATATTTGATTTTTCTTCCTTTCTTTACAGATGTAAGACTGTTTATGTCATATTTTCAGTATGTCACATAGGCAAACATTTTTACTCAATGAATCTAAAATGACTGCTTCAGTGACGTATGCACCTATTACTTATCAGAACTCAGTATTAACATTTTGGGAAGCCTGAATGGGAGGTCTTTATAACAAACATCTTAGTTCAAGTATTAACAGATAGTTCCATGATGAAAAAAAAATTACTTTGTACTTTTTTGTTTACTTGGCAAATTTACCCTGTAAATGGAAAATTTATTCTGCAATTTTAAAAAAATAGAAAATGGAAAAAAAAAGTTACATAACAAAACTTGTCACCAAAAAGTTGCCTAAATGAATAAATAAGTCTAACACGTATATTCCTAAAAATCAGATAAGAATGTCTGTATAATGTACCACCAGCATTACATTATGTGTCTGCATGTGCTGTTCTGCAGAGCTAGGCAGGACCACTTCAATAATTAAGTTCAGTTCCAGATGACCTGCAAGCTTTTTGCAGTCACATACTTTGCTGACAACTAGAAGAAAGCTCTTCCAATAAAATATCCCATTTATGGAAGCGAAGAGAAGCACCACACCTTCAAATAACTTGGGCAAAGATGCCACTGAGGGTATGTCTTTAACCCAAAGTTTTAAAGCTTTAAAATAGGTACAAACAAACAACAAAAAGACATTTACTCTGTTTCATCCAAATACTAAGAGGTATTTGGCAGCTAATAAGGCTTATGACAATATTAAGTATCTGAGGGGAGGATGTCAAGAGGATACAGTCAGGCTCTTGTTCGTGGTGCAAAGCAATAGGATGAAAGACAAAGGCATTGGAATGCAGGAAATTCCACCTGAACATGAGGAAGAATTTCTTTCCTATGAGAGTGACTGAGCATAGGAGCGGATTTTCAGAGAGGCTTTGGAATCCGCTTCTCTGGAGATATTCAAGAGCCACCGATACACAGTCCTGAGTAACAGGCTCTAGGGAATCCTGCTGGAGCAGGGAAGTTGCAGTAGATTACTTCCAGTGGTCCCTCCCAACCTTACCCATTCTGTGGTCCTCTGTGGAGTCGGAAAATTGGTGTAGCATAATTCACACTGTTTTTAAGATCATGGAATGGAAAGTGCTATGCAAACATTTAGTAAGAATTTAAGAATTTTATACTTTCTGCTCTTCAATTATGTCACCCTTTTAAAATGTGTAGCTTCCAGAAACATTTTCCCTACCTTTATAATGCTCTGACATGTTGAGAGTGGTAAACCAACCAAACTGGTCCCATTGATCGACATGATCTGGTCCCCTATGTTCAGCTTCCCAGACTTCTCTGCTGGTCCTCCATGCATCATGTTGGCTATGATAACTGTAGGCAAAATGGATCCCCAGCCAGACTCTACAATCACCACACCCAGGATTTCTCCCTTTTGCTTTTCAATGTAAACCTGTATAGTAAGAAAAAGTGTTTAAAAAAAGAGTTTCTTTCACACCCATGGAACTAATATCATCCCCCTCTAAACATTCACAAAACCAACAAACATATCTCTCTTCATTTGCAACCTGCTTTCCTAATCCAAAGGCAAAACAAAAGAGGGTACATGTTTTACTACCTTTCATCTGTATTCAAACATTAAATGATCAACACTACACAATACTTAGTGCAAAAGACCCCTCATAAGTCATTTCGGCACATGAGTAGAAGAAATTGCAGTGAAGGAAACCCTAGTGCCATGGGCTTTGGTGGACAAACCTAAAAAGGAAGAGATTGCAAGAGTTTTCAACTGTGGACTGGAAAACGATTACCTGTGTATTCCAGCTGCACACTGGTTCATTTTTATTAAGCAAGCTGCAAAGCCTTCTGGCACATACAGTTATTTAAAACCTGGAATCAGTCACTTTCATAAACACCAGTGCCTCTATAAATTTTGTGTTGTTTACTGTAATTTTTAAAATTATATTAATCTGTTAATCTGCTTAAGGTTCACTTTCAAACATGTCTTTAAACTATTTGGTAAAAAGAACAGAAACAGATGGTAAATCACTTGACTGCTGATAAATTTGGGGTTCACTGTTTGCCTTTGAAACAGAACTGATGACAGGGTGTCCTATTAGGGAAGATATTCTAGACTAACTGAGATAATTTATAGGAAGTATTAATGGTTTTTTAATTTCTGCCAACACAGGCCTGCAACTGATAAAGAACAGCTTAATACTTGCGGAAAAAAAAATGAGACATACATCTTTGCAATTTTCAGATTTGGAGAAGTGAATCAGGTCATCATTGTACATGTCCTGGGTATTAAGCAAGTCACTGTATTCCTTCTGGCTAAGGTCTTCTGGGTTGATTCCATTTGCCCTCAGAAATTCTTGGTAGGCCACACTAAATGCTTGACCTATGGACTGTGCAATCAGCTGCGCCTGTAGCAGTTCCCAGAGAGGGGAAAAGAAAAGAAAAATGTGAAACATTCTGAGGATCATGTCACTGACATTTTCTGTTACAATCACACTGTAAAATGGGTCACCAAGTTGATGAACCTACAAGTTACCACAATTCAGTCTAAAAAATATTTGTGCCTTACGAATTAATTTAAAAGACCCACAAAATGTCAACACATTCAGCTCTGCCATGAATCTAGCTCAGTAAGCAATAATAAATTACAAATATGAGAAAGACAGACATCCTTTCACAGGTAAGAACTCCTAATGTAAGTGTAAAGGTATAGCCACTGCAGTGACTGCAGCTTGCACCTACAATTCTTCCCACACATGCAGCTCCCAGATGACTCTCCCTTCCAGCAGAGGCAATGCCATCCTCTGACAAGCCAGCACTGAAAATGAAAATTTCTACTAGAAAACACACAACCACATTTAAAAGGGTATTTCCAATATTTCTTACCATCTTTTAGAACCATTGCACTGATAGTGACTACTCCTATCTCAGCCTCAGACAAAAAAGGAAAAGGGCAGCAAAACCAGTGACCAGATCAAGTCCTTGAAGTAACTGGAAATGGTCACATGGCTCTCCTTCTTCACCCTGCTACCACTTTCAGTCTCTCTCACCTACACTTATTTCCTTCCTTCCAACTTGCATGATCCTGCAGTTCTCTGCCTCTTTTCTACTCATTCGGTCCTTTGCAAGCATCCTCTTGTACCTGCAGCTTCCCACAGTCTTGTCTGCACCCAAAGCTACCAAATGCACCACTCACTACACTGCAATGCTCCCACCATGAGCTGTTTTACTTCTGCAGCTGTGGGAGAGAAACTGGGCAGCAGGCGAAAGCTCTGTGCCAAGCAAGGCCAGAGGGATACCTGCCTTTGAGACAGTAATCATGGTCAGGCAAGTAATGGGCAGCAGAAGAAAGCACAGCATGGTGCAGAGAACTGCTGTGTATAGGTGGAGCAATTTGTGCAGTGAGCACTGTGTAGTGCACAGGAAGTGGCCGTGATGTGCACTGAAACACAGCGCTGGCTGTGGCAAAGGCAGGGCAGAGACAGGGAGAGCTGAAAAGGGAGGCCTGGCAGAGTGCTGGTAATGAATGAATGCTGCTCAGCTGTACTTTTATACAGTCTGATGGCCATATTTAAAATCCAGTTTGGTCCCTAATAAAGGAAAGATTTCCAAGCCTGAAATAAAAATTTTATTGTATCTTAAACAGCTCGAGCTAGCACTAAACTGGCTGATGAGAACAGCATAATTGCTGGTGCTGAAAAGACCAATATGTAGACTAGTAGTGTATATTACCAAAGCTAAGATCAACCTAGATTTGACAGCCAAGAACAAGACAGCAAGAAAATGGGAAAACTGCACCTCCATAACTGAGTGACCTAAGTGAGGAGTGCAGACTTTACATTCATAGACACGTATCTTCACTCCAGGAAGAGATCAGCTCCCATTTAGACACCCGGCATCTGGACACATCACTAAGGGTCAACTCATTCAAAGGTGCAGCTCTAAATACAGTTGAAAATCTGGTGTTGTCCTTCTCAGACAAAGACTCATTCAAGCAGAGACACGTTCCAGCTAACACCCACTCGCAGGCTTACAGCTTCTGTTTCACTTACTGTGTAGATTCTGTCAAGCACCCAGCTGTCCCAGAAGAAGAAAAGGTAAGTTCTATAATATAAACAGGCTGCATTACTTCACTGGAGGTGCAAAATCTTTGAAGCCGCCATTTCCTTGCTGCTAACAAGGTTGCTACAGTGCTTCCATTCTGACTGTTAGTCACTTGGGTATTTGAGACTAATTTTGCAAGTTATCTGTGAACTATACATGACGACTAAGGAGAGTTGATATAACCTGCAGTTTCTCAGCACATTTTCCCCATCAATAAGTAATGCTTTTATTGGATCTACAGGCATAGAGAGGATCGCATGTGACACAAATACGAGATGATCCAAACAAACCATAGATTGGGAAGCTCAAATTTTAGCTAGCCAAAGTATTAACAGCAGCGTAGGAAACAGATCTGGGAAGTATGGATCATGCAAGGGGTCAGACCACCCCATGGTGAAGGAAAATAAACCCCAGACTCCAGCACCTGACAGTTTGATTTCTGCTTTTTCAACTGGCCAGTAAAAGAGCAAGTGGTGTCCAAACCTGCGACTAGAAATACAAGAACAGCAGCCTCAAAGTGGATAGCATGTCAAACGATACTAAGCAAAAAATACATTGGCTACTGTATTTCACACCAGATTCTTAAAAGGCTTTGCAAAACAGGTTTACGTGTTATTTTGTGGAAATAATCCAGAATTTTTATACTCTGTCAATTTTGGTGCAGGATTACTTCTATCAGTGCTCATCCTTACTTTTTAATTTCAGCAGTGGGTCATTCATGTGCAATCAGATAATATATTCAGACATGGGTTTAGAACAGATCACATAAAATAAAATCATTACATAAAATCAGCTCCTTATTCAAGATAACCTTCCCATCTCAAAGTCCTTGCTGTTCACTGTAGATTGGAAGACTTGTGAGTATTTTATAAGAAACCGGTACTTTCACTTACTTCTTTTGAGTATTTTAGTTTCCCAAATTATTAGGGCTAACTTGACTATGATCCTAAGAACTAGGATCTAACCACTTTAATCTGATATATCTGATTTTACTTTTCAGTTACTGAAAGTTACTTTCAGCAAGTTATACACATTGATTGTGAAGACAGGATATCAAGTCCTGTGTAAGGTAACTTAGTAACCCACACCATAGATTGAAATTTAGTCATTTGTGTCTCTATTCAGCACATTTTGGGATTGCTGAAATTACCAACTTTCTTTGCTGGCTTTTTGATATGATGACAGCAACTACTGCCCCAACACAAACCCACTGAAAAACAAAAATCACCTTTCTGGTATGTATCAGTGATTGATCCTCAATGCAAGAATTGGGATTAGAATTTCCCAATGAAAATATGCACCTCTGATAGACTTTCCCTCTCTTATGCAGAATTTGAGCTAGTATTTGTAACCTGCAGCAACGGGACCCTCCTATCACTGTTACTGGAAGGCACTCAAGAAGCTTTAAAATGGCAAGCATTTCTATAAACACCAATTTCCTGTGACATGTCAGGTCCAAACATTAAAATGGCAGGCAAGTTCCTCTGCTTAGATGAAATACTGGTTGCAGCTAAAAAGCAAACAGGACCACTCACAATGGACTTTGGCCCTACCAAAATGTGCTTACTTTTCCACTCCTATAAAACTACAAGACAGTGTAATTGCTTACATCCTCAGACTCAAAGACATGACAAATCATTTTGTACTGCCTCTTTCCGTCTTGAGAGGGGTGAGATGCTTCCACATTATCCTGGGAGTTAGAGCGTGGCATTCGCCTACGAGCCATCAAAACAACTATATTTCCTATATCAGCAATGTAAGAAATGGTCCGCAGGGGATGATCCATCATGGTTTCCTGGGGAATAAGAAAACCAACATAAGAAGCTGCTTTAACTAAGTTCTTGTTGCACATCTAGTATTATCAAAACACACAAAGAGCTGTAAGACTTCTGTTAAGTGAAGTCTGTAATACCTGCCATGCATGAAGGGAGATACCAACAGAAACCAAGAGCTCCACTTTCCAAAAATAAAACAAAGAGAAAGTTTTACAGGTTTTTTTCCTGTGGAGAAGCACATCAAGACCTCAACTGCAGAACCTGCATATGCTGGGCATGTATGTCTAGAGGACTGAGAACAAATTATCGCAGCTAAACATTTTGGGCTACTCTGAGCACAATCAACACTTGATGCGTCATGGCTGACTGCAATTATCTTACCCCCAAATTCTAATTATTTCTACAGTCAGACACACCAGAGTAACTGCCGATATCACATGGTTCTTGACCATGGATTTCTGACTAGAGGGAAATACAAGAGCCAGCACATTTTGGAAACAAATTTTAACATGTAGGTGAAAGTCTGCTCCAGTAGTCTACTCCAACAATACTGACAAAGGTGTCTGTGTCTATACCTGTGTGTCTGCATTCAGCACTTTTATTCTCTGTGTAGAAATGAAGAGGTCCACTTCAGTCATGGGCTGAGATTCACCTTCTGGAGCCTGCAAATAAATGGATTAGAGTCAAACAAACGCATTAGGTAACATACTTACTAATAATGATGTTAGTTCACGAACAGGGGTGCACTAAGACACAGTCACCAAAACAGCAATGCAGGATAGAGTATTAGACTGCAGAAGCAAAAGATAAACACAAAGATGTGGAAAATATATCATATATGTGAAAGTGAATTGGGTATTGTTTGAAAAAAAAGTTAACCTCATAAAAGCTTGCCTGCTATTTTTCCTGATTCAGTAAAATTATACCTGACTCCAACATGAACTATATAAAGATTTCTTGAAAAGCAGTATGATTCTATCATTTTCTGCACACTATGAATCCCACTTCAAAGAAGGTTTTCATACAAGCCATAGAAAGGCCTAACAGCATCTCCTGCCTGAGGAATTTCTATATGGATTAGCAGTGGCTGCCAAGACCAATGGAAAAACCTGTACCACAGGAGGTACTGTTTGAGCTATTCATAATGCAGTTCTGGTAAGAAGACCTTCACAGTCAGACAACATACTTTTCAAGCAGTAACCCACTTTAGAAGTCGTATTTTGTTAATAGAAAGGAAACATTTGTAATGTTTTTAAAATTACATGTGTTAAAAGATAATTGAAAGCTCCACAAACAAAACTTATTACAAAGATGAGTCAATCTCAGTATATTATTGTATGTATAGACATAAACTTTTATTTTTTTTGCATCCAGCAATTTGACACCTCTGTGAGTCAAACAAAGCACTCTTACAGAAAGATAAAATAAAAATAAAAATAATAAAAAAACCCCCAAAACCAAAAAACCACACTTCATTTTAATCCATCATTTTACAAAGTTAAAACCTTTGCCATGTCAGTCCTGATTCTTTAATACGCATTTTGGGTACTGCCTGTAACCATTTGATAAATCCAATCTTTCTTCTATTTCTAACATGAAATGGCTAATGATAAGCAACAAAAAATGGCCAATCAGGCAACTGATTTCT
This sequence comes from Melanocharis versteri, assembly GCA_013397845.1. Taxonomy (NCBI): domain Eukaryota; kingdom Metazoa; phylum Chordata; class Aves; order Passeriformes; family Melanocharitidae; genus Melanocharis; species Melanocharis versteri. Next base: position 79,022 of record VZTG01004085.1, read on the forward strand.
GAGATATGTCAACTTGCATGGTGGCTCAGAAATAAATCCGAAAAAACCTTGCTGGATGCAGAAAATAAAACTACAAAATAAAAAGAAAGGAAAAAACCCTCCCAGAAAACAAAAGAACAAGCATAACATCAAGCTGATGGAGTTTGTACTGCACCTTCTTCCTGCTTTTGGCTAATTTCTGGGCCATCTGCTTAGCATGGAACAAACAGAGACAGGAGAACAGTTAGAGAACTTACAGAGACTCCAAGGCAAGCAGGAATCTACACACTAATGTCAGGGCTCATAGACTACTAGCTGGTCTAAGTTAGTCCCTGCTTAGAATAATTTCCTCCTTTTCTTTTTATCTTAAAAAATTATGGAATTTCATGTTTAGCACAATTAATTTCAGTAAAGAAAAGAAACAGCACCAAAAGAGTCAGGAGGAACACAAAAGGGGTTTTTTTTTTTCACTTAAAATGTTACTTACAACGAACAAATTTGTGTGCACCTGTTTTTGAGGTTGAGGTTGGGGGGCAGGTTTCAAGAAACAGAACAGAGCTTCCCCTCACTTACAGCAGCGTAACCCATGAGGTTATTTCTTTTGAAGGCACACCAATGTAAAAGGTGACAGAGAAAAATTTTAAGCCTTATTATTCCAGCTTTTTCAGATCTCACACTTCAACAGACTTCAAAAAAAAACCCCTCCTAACACTATGCTACTTTTCCCTGGAAAAATAAAATGACAGAGGGTAACTGCCACCTTCATTTTCTCCTCCTTCCGAGCAAATAAATCCGTACCAATGTTCACACAGTGTCTCTGGTCAACAAATTTTCCTGTGACACCTACACAAACATATGTCCACACTATCACGTTTTTTCAAGGAAGCAATGGAGCACGTATTTCAGTTCCAGAAACACCTTAAAAGAGGTTTCTACTAACAACCCAAACAAACATGATCTTTAAAGTCTTGCAATCATTAATTCAAACCAATGGTGAGCTGAACTTACAGACCTGCTCACTGAAGAAATGCAATACTCAGCAGGCTGGCAGCTATCCCCTTACTTCCAAAAATAACAAAAATTTCTTTGCTAATTAATTTTACAGGTGTGCTTTTGGTGGGAAGGAGGCTCATTTTTACAAGCTCCATACAGATGCAGCACTAACTACTTTTACAAAGAGCAAATAGGAGGCCTGAATCACGAGACACATCAAACATTTTATACTGATGCTCACAACTTAAATCTGGCAGGTTTTGTCTAAACAAATTGGAAAGCAGCTACTTAAAGTTTAGGCCACACTACTTATTTACAAATAGAAACATTCTCAAACTAGTTTTTAGTCATCTTTTTCAAACCAAGAAGTATTTTATAGCCTGACAGGTTGTTTTGCAATAGGTGATTGCAAACCATTGCAAAAACAATTAAAACTGCCTTCCTTGGCAGGCTCTTCATTACATTACTCTCAATTTAAATAAATACTTAGAAATAATATACTTATCCTGAATAACAGCTGCCTGGCATACACTTGGCAAGGAGGAGACACTCCTGAGATAGAACATTTAAATTACTTTCAAAAATCAACCTTTTCTTTCTCACCCTCCCCAAACTTTAGAGTGATGCACCTCCCAAAAGAAGAAAAACACAGGCCAAAATGAAGAAAAAGGGGAGGGGGCGGGGAAATCCTTGAGCTACAGCTTTACAATGTAAAACCAACAATTTATCGAAATACACTATGATTCAATTTATTGAAAATTCTGTTCTTCAAATGGAAGCATATTGAAGAACTACTTTCAAATATTTCATAACAGTAAGGCAATGATATGGTACAAGCACTTTTAATAAGTGATTTAATACAGAAATGTCACAAAAGAAGTTATGGTCCATGAACAACAAAAAAATTAGGATAATTCTATGTAAGATACTTTATAAGATAAATCTTCTTTATCACCATATTATTTTGCTAACTCGAACCAAAGATTGATTCTGTATTCTTAGAAGAAAAAAAAACCCAGAAAACACCTAATCTACACAATTTTTATTTAACAGACAGAATTCAGGATTTTCATTTACAGCAAATTAAATTTAATTATTTATATAGATGCAATTTCCAAAATTACAAAACATTAAAACCCAACAAGCTTCTGCTTTTGCTACAGAGATGTCCTAAGGTTATTCAACCCATTTAGTCTCTACAAAAAATGTTCTGCAACTCAGTGAGCATTGAGAGGACACCGAGCGTGTGAAAATGTGTAAAATACTAAACTTAACATCCACATATGGACTCTATCTTAAATTACACTCAGAAATTAAACCACGTGTTACCTAGAAATGTTCAAACCTGCCACAAAGCAAGCTAGAAGTGCGTCTTAGTGAAATATTCCTAACTACATTTGATGAATACCTTCAAAGCAGTGTATCTGTTTTAACTTAATTGGACTTCACAGAGATGAAGGCCAAGCAAGAAAACACCCAACCTTTGTACTTTTAACTGAAAAGATACTTCTTTAAAGAAGAAGCACGGAGAATTGTTTTTGAAGTCTGTTCATATTCCAAATGAATGAATGTCTCATCTGAAGGCTCTGCTGAAAGGAAGCACTACAGGGATTATTAAATTCAAAAGGTATATACTTATGTGAAGGTATGTGCACATAGCAGGGCTTAAACAAAGCTCTTCACCCCTTTTTAATACTCAGCTTCAAGTCTGTATTTTAAAAGCTCATTCTTAACTCATAAGCTTTGTTTTCATTAACAATGGAGAAATGGTTGACATGCAACAAGTATGGCACTCCGTAAACATGAGTAGGGCACAACCTTCATAGTCACTGTGCAAGCCATTATTTACACATCTGGGAGAAGGAATGTCTGATGCAGCAACGAATCTGGCAGCAGGAAGTCCATCTGTCATAATGAATTTCTCTCTGAAAATGTTTAGCTTTAATGACAACCAGCAAGAAAACCAGCCAAAGCCAACCCTAATAAGCCAAAGGCCCTAAGGTGCAGGGAGGTTGCCTGCATTTCACTTAGAAGCAGAAAGCAGTAACTGTCCAAGCAGTGTTCAAAGGTACTGTGTACAATGTAATACAAGCCAATAATTTTCTGAAATACACTGAGTTTCAGAAAATTAAATATACCAGCTAGGGTTTTACCAGGCCAAAAATGGAATCTCTTGGGCCTCAAGACTGAGACAAATATACTATAAGCAAGGATATGCATACCTGACATTTACATTAATGCAGATGCATAAATTATGGGGTTTATGAGTGAAATGCATTAAATAGATTTCTTCTGTTTTGAGGTACAGAAGTGCTGAGGCATAACAGAATCCTCAGAAAGAACTGTATTTTGTTAATTAATTTCTAAAAAATACATTTAGTATCAGAGAAAGATTCTACACTGTCACATCTCACAGGCCCAGTTTGAATCAATTCTGTTTCATTTTTTTCTCCCTTATCCCTTCAATCTTTTTCTAATGTGTATTCCTACACAAGCTTTACCTTCTAGGTGCAAACTCCCTGTGCAGCCCCAGGTTCAAGTTCCACTCCTGATACCTATTTCCTATGACAGCTGATGCTAATCTTTCCTTTCACCCTCCAGTGATGTGTCCCTCCTAGATCCAGCCTCACCAAAGCCTTTGTTTCTCTCCCTTCTCTTCCTTACCTTTAGTTTCCCAGCCATTCAAATCAGACAAGTTTTCTAACACACAGCCAAGCATCAGGAAGGAACACAAAGAGACTACTGAACAGAAGGGCACAGCCTTATTTGCCCACAGCAGGAAAAAACCAGACTCTATCAGGAAAGCTCTCCACTGCAGGTTTGGGGACAACCCACCAAGACCTGGTTGAAAAAGCTGTGTGAAACGTATTTTTAAAGAATGTTACTTAATCCAGAGTCTTCAATGAACAAAGATAAATCACTTTTTTGCAAAAAGCTAAGTAGTTTAAGTTAGCGAAAACTTCTACAGAGATGGTGGAGGATAATCTCCAACAAGAGGGCTACATTCCTGCCTTTTCTAAAACGTGAGAGCATTAATGATTTTCAGAGACAAAGTTACGAGAACTTATGCATTTGAACACCAGCAAAATTACAATTTTTGCAAGTTGTCTCAATGGCTCTAGTTGGAGCTTCTGTGTCAAAGTCAAATAGAGAGACTAAACTGAACATCTGCCATGGAAAGCACTGGAAGGAAAAATAGAAGGAAGCATCAGCTGACCTTAACAGACAATACTATTGGCTTTGCTGATAACCTTCTCTCCTCTGCCTTTCTCTTTTATACAACTGCGCACCAAATCTGAGTTGGAACTCAAAATAAACTACACAAAGAAGAACACACAGATATTAAACTAAGAAAAATTCCCAGAGTAGGTTATGTCGATCAGCTGAATCAGCAGAAGATGAAGCTGTGTGCCTACTAGCCAGTCATGTATGGGTAGTGGGAATGTTGCAGCATCCTGTACAACCATGCAATACTTCATCCATACACCTTAATTTCAGCTGACAATGTCATAATTGTAACTTACAACATAGCAGCATTCCCACTGCTTGGCATGGCCTGTACAGAAATCAGTTGGAATTTCTCTTTTTCAAAACAGAATTTTTCAGATTCCAGGACAAATTATTTTTTCCATACATCTCTGTACCATCACAGGCTTTTTTTCCTTTTAAATCAGCTCACAGCTGTTATGTGCAGAGAAACAAGCACCCACAGCAGGGTCAAAAATAACTGCAGTCATTACCACAGTAGCAGTTCCATTGAGTACCAAGCCATAAGCAGCTGCAACACTTACTAGTTATTCCCTTAAGCTGTTTCCCCTCCACATCCAGATAATATATAATTTTGACCACCACTCACTTCAGATTCTGGTTTAGTGTACACGGCGTGAGTATTACCGTAGGGAATTAAAATGACCTGGTAACTTCCCCTTATCAGTCTTGTTGCAAAAGCAGCATTAAATATACGATTTATTTTGCAGAAGGAAAGGTGAGGCATTTTTCATTCTGAAACTACACATAAGCCCATCTGAAAAAATTACTGTATAAGACTGAAGTTCATATGCACAACCATAAAGCAGCCATAGAAGAAGCAGCAGGAATTATTCCTCACCTTGATCCTGCTGACAGCTTCCTGAGCCTGCATCATTCTCACATTCTTGGATGGAGTTTTATCAGAAAGGAGCTGAGTTGAACCAAGGTAATTGGCAGCAAAAATGATTCCATCAATTAAGTCTTCAGGATCACAAGGTCCAGGAACTGTAACACAGGAAAGCAATCATTGAAGACAATCCCGGTGAAACACAACAAAACAGCAGAACTCTGATAACTTGAGCCTGGATCTGATGGCTGCAAGTCCTCCTCTGAAATACTTCAGTTTAGCATGACAAAAAGGCAACCAGTACTTTCAAAGGCACAAAACATCAAACAAATGACATCAAAATTCGTGGTGGACTGACCCTGCTCACACCTAAGCCCTTCTATCACTGCCCTCCTCAGAAAGGCAGAGGAGAGAAAATATAACGGAAGTCTCATGGGGCAAGATAAGAACAGGGACCATTCATGTTACTGTCATGGGCAAAACAGACTCCACTTGTGAAAATTTGTTTAATCTATTACTAATCAAGTCAGAGTAGAATAATGAAAAATAAAAATTGATGCTCCAACACCTTCCCCCATCCCTCCTTTCTTCTCAGTCCCACTTTTACTCTCAATTTTCTCTATCTCCGGCACCCAGAGGCACAGGGGAATGAGGAACAGGGGCTACGGTCAGTTCGTCACATGCTGTCTCTGATGCTCCTTCTTCCTCATGGGGAAGAGGCCTCACATTCTTCCTTTGCTCCAGAATGGGATACCTCCCACCGGAGACAATCCTTCAGAACAGACTGCTCTGGTGTGAGTTCCATATGGGGTCACAAGTCCTGCCAACAAACCTGCTCCAGGTGGGCTCCTCTCTCCACCGGGCCACATATCCTGCAAGGAGCCTGCTCCACCCTGGGATTTCCATGGGGTCATAACCCGCCTTTTGTGGGCATCTACACGACCTGGCATGGGGTCCTCCAGGGGCCTGTTGTGGGTATGTGTTCCGCTGTGGACCTCCATTGGCTGGAGGGGCACAACTCTCTCTCCATGGTCTTCACCATGGGCTGCCGGGAATCTCTACTCTGGCACCTGGAGCACCTCTGGTCCTTCCTACACCACTGACCTTGTCTTCAGAGATCTTTTACACATTTCCAGCCCTTTCTTCTCTGGCTGCAGCTGCTGTGGTGCAGAGTTTTTTCCCCCTTCTTAAATATACCATCCCAGAGGTGCTACCACTGCCACTGATGGGTCTGTCTTGGAGCCAGCTGGCGCTGACTCGATCGGACAGGCAGGAAGCTTCCAGCAGCTTCTCACAGAAGACACCCTTGTAGCCACCCCAATACCAAAACCTTGCTACGCAAACCCAGCGTAACATCTCTCCAGCAAAAGCTACAATTGTTAATCCAGCCTGTTTCTCACAAAAGCTCATTCTTTTGTGAGTAGGGATCAGCTTGGAGCAAAATAAGCTGTGATTTTTCTCTGTGATAAAGGGACAGACACAGTTACTCAGCTTGCTCCTCACCCACCAAAAACAGCCTTGCAATTCTGAGACCAGCAGCCACAAGCAGAAAGAGCAAAGGTGCACTTTGATAGCAGCCATCAGCCTCTTTCTCGCTTGTGCATTAACCACACTTGGTGCAGAACAACCTCCCCAGGAATGCTCCACTCATACCACATGTCTCCCCTTAACAAGACTGACTGACTGATTTAAGTAAAGTATTTTTATGCCAGAGACCTTTAAAAATAGTAGTCTTAACAAGGATGTTGTGGTGAAGTACTGAGTTAAATAAAAATCCTGTTAAATACACAGAGCACGGGCTCTCTCGATGACAAAGCAACTCTCTTAGTCCACAGCCCCTCAGAGATCTGACACACATTAACTTCTGTGGAAAGTGATGGGGTGTAAAATGTTCATTACGTAGCAATGCAAATTCCTACAAAGCAGCATTTATGATTTGTAAGATTTTTGATATTTGGAAACTTTTATCTAAAAATTTTATACATGAAAATATTCCATTTTGACACCATGTTAAAACTGTCACGATCTAAAAGGGAGCTGGTTTAACCTAAGAAACTTCTTGTTCTTAGAAGTAAGGAAAAACAACTGTTGCTCAAGACAAGTGAGAATACAAATCATATTAAAGAGTGCTCATGGTAAACATATTCACATTTTATCACAAAACACCCCTGTGTTTACATTTGTCTTTCTTTTTTCCTTTACAAAAAAATCAAGGGGTATCTTGAGCTGTAAGGTGATGGGGCTTTAAGTTTCAAATTACTCAGAATGCCAATTTTGTACTAATGATAACACATGAGACTAAGAACCCCTCCGAATGAGCACGTAGCTTTGGCCCCAAGGCAAAGCAATTCATTATTGTGATTAAAATAACAAAGAAAGAGCTGGAGATAAATATCACACTGAAACTATACACGCAAGACAGAAGCAGATGTATAAATCTTGTGAGCAGGCTTGTCTTCTTTATAATTTCTTTAAACACAAAAATTTATGACTAGCAATTTTAAGATGCTCATCTCCAATGTGCAGTTTGCTCCAGCAGCATGTATCTGGAAAATTTTCAAAATGAACAAGTCGCTTACAAGCACATGACCTAAAAAAATTGAGTTATTTCCTCAGGGAAATTCATGTCTCTGGAATTACTACATATTTACACACTTTTCCAGTCCAGAAACCACACAGCATTTTAAGTGTTGCTATTTATTACTCTACACATCAAGGCCTTTTCACCACTTCCACCACTTTACTAAAAAGGGTGCAAAACCCTTTATAGCACAATTTCTGATCAAAATGAAAAAAAAAAAAAAATAGATGGGCAAAGGTGAAGGTAAGACTCCAAGAAAGAGGCATATTAAACCCAAAAAAGGCATGTGCTCTGATTGCATCAGAGGTGAACACACAGATAGCATTGCTTTTTAGAAGATCTCATTGTTTATTATCTCTGACAACAAAACTACTACCTCAGTGAAAGCATAGCATAGATGCTGGCAAATTTTTCCTTGGACTACTGGTGCATAAAAATAGAACATTTGTAATTTTAAGGAATTTTGTGCTGAACCAAGAAAATTTTAGTTTACGATTTATTTTGTTTCCTAAGGAGGAGAGAATTATTTTTAAAAGCCCTTGACAGACAGGACTACCAACAAGAGATGAATTTAAATCCTAAGAGAGATCGTTCACTGTTGCAAAATTCCAGTGCTTAGCTATGGACTAGTTGACATTCTGGCCAGAGACTCCAAAACATGCAGCTTATACTCTGAAGACTAAAACAATGATTAATCTGTAGTCTAAAGAAAATGATCACATAATCAATTAAACACAGTACACTGTAAAGCAATCCAAGGAGTTACAAAGCAGTCCAAATAAAATATTACATCAACTGTATTTCTAACATTTCACCAAGCACATGGAACAACCACTGTCAGGGGAAGAGTAAAAAAAAAAACAAAAAATGAAACTTCTGTTTTCTGCTCCTGTCATAACTGCACAAAACTTGTGTTCTTCCTGCAGTATACACACAATGCAGACATACAAAAGGTAACAGCAGTTCATGTGGCAGGTAACTTGCTTTTTCACATTGTTCTGAAAAAATTCAGCACTACTGCAACCTCAACTCTAAGATGGGAAGCAGTATTTAATTAGAGGCAAGTAGTTGTTAAGCAAAGCAGATTTTCACTGGCAGGCCTGCCAATAAATCCAACTGAGATTGGATTGAGCCTGCCAATTGAAATCAATGCTGGACAGAGCACCACAGTCTTCTTGCTTAGTCTATTTTCCTTGTCCACATGCATTCTTATATGCTGTGTAAATACCATTAAAAAATAGTGTTTTAAGTGATACTGAGGGGAAAAAAACAACTGACACAGAAACTATGAATGAAACATTAAAAAACTAAAAGCTCCATGTTTCCAAATTTCTGAAAGAGCACAGTAGGATTTAGCTCAGGTTCTAAATTAGACACAATTTAATCAATCAGTACACCCAACCCTAGCAGCTTTTCTATTCAGCAAATAAAAGCAGAATTTGATACATTATAAATATGGGGTTTTTGATGTGAAAAAACATTTAGAAATTGTAGAACTATCTTACCTTCAACATACGTTGGAAATGAAGCCAAGCTTTTTCTGGACTGTAATTAAGACAAAAAGGATTTCAAATAGAACACAGCATGCACAAATATGCATTAAAAATTTCTCCATGCAAAAAACACCCAAATGTAAATCAGCTACAGTTATTAGTAAAGGTAGAACACCACTTATTATTACTTATATTTAGTATTTTCAAAATCTAAGCACCTACTAGAGTAAATCCAATGTATTCCATTTGTGTCTATCTAGCAGACAATATGCTAAGACCAGACTTCACTTACTCGTTGGTGTTCACTAGTGCATTAATTATCTACTAATAGGTGCTCTACTTTTAATAATCAAGAAATGTGCAGGAAAGTACATACTACCTCAAAGATACTGGGTCTTCCAACTACAAATAAATACATACAGGAATATAAAAATTGCACTATACTGTTATAATTAATGCCTGAAACCATCATTAACAAAACGAATTTATTCATTAGGAGTGGTTTTAGATGTATCCCTCCCATTAACAGAGCCTACAAAAAGCTTTCTAGATTTTAACAGGTTGGGGAGCAGCCTGTATTCTACAGGATAACTGGATTCACTATGACCTCACCACCACCACTGTATTGAGCACAAAACCACACCTGGTAGCTGCAATTGCATAAATAGTGAAGAAATAAATAGAATCTTGACTTGTGCGTGTAAATACATACACTAAAATAATACCATACATCCTACTGGTATTTTCTGTGAAAAACTGTAAGACTAACCCTTCAGATATCTGAAGGCTACAACTTTCAGTGAGTAAGATTCACCACTTTGTTCTAATCAATAATGCAAACCACATACAAAAATTTATCAAACAAAATTCTGTGTGGCACTACATAATTGGTAATGGATATACTGAAATACCTGCTGCTATCATACACAGCTAAGTGGATACTGAATGGATCTATAACTGATTGCACCAGCAGTAACTCCTCCAATGACTACTTAAAGTAATTTTATTAAAAGAAAATCTATATGCATGATCAGAATAATGCATAAGATCATCAATAATTTTCAGTATATTTCCAGATGATATACATGGAAATACATGTCAAATTATTTTTCTTTATCACAGGCAACTTACCAGGGTCTGCGTATTAGTGGAAAAAACAGGTAAAATGAGAAAGGTGACAGTTATGTAACAGGTTAACTGACAAACCCCAAGGAGTCTTTTCCTTTGTAAGAAATGGAAAATTGATATAACAAATAATATTTTTAATCAACCATGTATGTCTTGCTGTAAAATAAAATTTGTGAATTAAAAACAAAAGGCATGTGACACAGACAGCTGAGCCTGTGCAGCAGCAAGTTCTTTTCACTCCCTATGAAAATTTTTAAGCTGTGTTGTGAACCCAAGAATCCTGTCCATCAGATACTGTACTAGCATCAATAAAGATGTCAATAATCAATGATCGGCTGCTGCTAATGCATTTGAGCTGCTGTGAGGACACCGACATGCCTTTCTTTTCACATCTCTTCAGATGAATGCTCCTACCAAACCACCTATCCATACAGACTCCAACACCTGTTTGTAATAGTTGCTGATGTAGTGCTAAAGGGGAGATTCAAACACTGGGCTCTGACAGTCATGGAGGACAAATTCCCTACACACCAGAGGCAGCTCACACATATAAATTCTTTAGAAAGTATTTATTTCTTTTTAAGCAGTGAATAAAATCTATGATACAGATTTAGCAACTATTCAGCAATCTAACTAGCAAATTATTTTCAGGATAGAGTGGTGCAAACCACCATCATATATGTTTTTATTCTTACTCATTAATCTCATTTTTCCTGTTCATTACCCAGGTAGAAAGGCATTCTACTAAGACCACTAGAATAGTAAAGTAACAGATAAAGTTACCAATAGGTGGAAACCTACACCTTTTAATTCTACATATCCATGAATAATGAAATATCAAGGCCATTAACAGTTTATTACTTTCAATAATCTTGTTGCCATCTGGTATTATAAATTTATATTTAATAAAAAGTTTTTTCTAAGACCTAAAAATCCAAAAATTATGAGCCTGTTTTACCACTTTTATTCTTGCATTAGAAATACTAAAGTGGGAATTATTCCCCCCGAGGGAAACTAATAGCCCAACACATCCTACAGTGAAACCTGGTTTACCACCTCTGTCACTATGTGTAAGCACATCCTAACGATGGAAATCAACACTGTTTTGATTGTTTTCTTCCTTTGGCTAAGTTTACTGATACCTAAAAATTGCTAAAATACAGAATATATAGCGACAAAGTCTGTAGTGAAGAATGCTGGACTTTAATAAGCTAACAGTAAAGCAGATGAAAACTTAAAGGCATGATCTATAGTTGAAAACCTTAGAACATGAAAAATTATGGGTTTCTTCAGTCTTCTGAAACTTTTCATTATCTTCTAAATGCAAATACAGACTGGCACACACATACATGTTGCAAGCATTCTTATCCCTTGATAATTGCAAAAGTAAAAAGGAACAAATGGATTATTTAATTAGCGTTTCAATTTTAATCCACTCACAGTAGATCAGGTTTTTAATCTTGGAAGATAACTCATGCACTGCTATCAGTAACTATATAGTATTTTGTTATGGTAGTTTCTAGATTGTTCTCAAGTTTATTTAAAAAAAGGCAAATAAACCAAATATTTCTAGCTTTTTCTGTTTACAGAGCTGCCATTCTATACTAATCCAAATACTTCTTATGTCAAATTATTTTCTTTTCACACTACCAGCAGTTCCATTCACACTTCTTTTGTTTTGGTGGAACTACTGCAGTCTAAAGCACTACGAGGTGAGAGGAAAATCCCCAAAATGTAGCTTTATTCTGAGGAGCCTGGAGTCAGGAACTGAATTCTGACCATGAATCACTCGCAGGCCAGTTTCTACAATGACATAATTTATTGCGTAGTTAATTTAATTTACGCACTTTTTCATCTGGCTGAGAAATACTCTTTCTTTGTGGGGGGAAAAAGGAAAGGGCTTCTTTGTTTTGTCTCTGCTACAGAGGGGATGTTGGCTGTTTGGTAAATCAGTACCTTGCAGCCTGTTAAATAAATCTAGTGAGAGGTGAACACAGAGTCAGAAATGCCACAGAGTCTTCAGTATGTTAGAAATTCAGTCAGATAGCCAGGTAAGCATAAGGTAAAGAAGCATAAGGAAAGAAAAAAGAAGAAAAGGGATTGCACATGTACAAGGGAGCAAAGAAAATTAAAAGGCGTAAGCAGCATGAACAAGACTGTGGCTTTTTAAAAAGGTTTTACTCTACCTCTTTATTACTGGAAGCCTCTGCTGGACTGCAGACATCCTGGTGATGTTGCCTACTTGACGACTCAGCACCTCGAGGTGAAGAGGAATCTGGAGATGGAGACTAGACATGGCAAGAAAATCAAATAATATTGTGAGTGCCCGATATAGAAATTATTCTTTCATATTCTACATCCTACGCTCTGACATTCTAAGAAAGAAAAGGTAAAGTCACTTAGGACTAAGCTGTGATGGGAGATGAATGAATTGACCTTAAGCAGCACACAGGGATTCAGCCAAAGTTTAGTTAGTTGTCAAACTGGGAAAAGTGAAGAAAATACTGAAATTTCCCCATAAGCACACATGCCCTCAGGTATAATTAACCTGAGGTGCTAAACTAATATAATCTGAGCAGAGGAAGGCCACAATGGTTGTCCATAAATGTTAGTCCATAATCTTAGAAAACAACTTTTATAAACTGTGCCAAGTAATACTGATCTATTAAAAAATGTATTAATATATTCAATGACAATTCTATACCAGTGTAATCAAGGACTGGGATTCTTCATTCTAGATACAGTAAAAACTTGCAAAATATTCAACAGTTCATGCTATGAGCTCAGTACATGCTCTTTAGATCAGATTTCCTCATTCTTCTCCTTTTTCCATAAACAATTTAGTGGAGCTACTGTCTATGTGATTCATCAGCAAGTACCTTGATAAAGAGGAAGAATGTTCTGGGTAAGGATATTCTAATCACAGACAATTCCTAATGAATGCTGGTGATGTGAAAAAGCTGTAGCAAGGTATCTGAAGTACAGAGCAGGGGGCCCTGGTATGAGGATCTGACACAAGAACACAGAATGTGGAATTAATAAAGGTGACCGAAATGAGAAAGCTTTAACCCAGCAGGCATTTTTAGAGGCAGATTTTAAGGAGATACTTACAAAACATGTCTGCACAAGCCAAAATGGAAACCCTCAAAAGGGAAGTTTAGCATTTAGCTACAGCTGGGTATTTAGCTCAACAGCCCTGGCATTCTACACTCTCCTTTAACATAGGAAGAGTGCAGCCCTAGCTTTGCCAGCTCAATAAAGCACTAGCTTTTCCAGCTCCATCAGTTCATCACTGACGACAAAACAGTTAAATGCTATTCTCATCTTGTTATAAACAGTATGACATAGCTTTTCTCCGAGCCAATGAGTCATACCAGAAAAGGGATATATTTCCAGTGGTCTGAGCTGGCAGCAGCTCCACCCTCATGCTCTGCAGCTACTGCAGCCGAAAAATTGAGTTTCATGAAACAGCCTACAAAAACCCCACAAAACCAAGACCAAACCAAGAACAACTAAAAAACCAAACACCTAAGTTTCTCTTAACTTCCCTTAGATATGAACTGAAACAAGAAAACAAAACTCCTCTTTACAGTCTATCTCAGATAATAACTAAGTATTAAAATTATAGTTAACTAACAAAGGCTGCCAAAGAGTTAAGAAGCAATTCTGTACAGTATCTCCTGGGTTAAAGAGCAGCCCCTGCATCTCCCTGTATTCTGAATCACAACTGCAAGACAAAAGAAGATGCAGCTGTGAAACAATCCCTAGAAAACTGGCATGCAGTTGCACCATCAGACTGAAAAATTGCTCACTGCAGAGCGCACGTGAGCAAGGGCTGTGGGAGAGATACAGGCTCCCTTGACTTGCTGTGTAATTACCAGTCTACAGTGCCACAGTGATGCAACTGCACAAATGGCAACTCCTATTTATATAAGGAAGAGTTTTCATAGTGCTCACATTCTTATAGTTATGCAGTATTTCTGTATTAGGAATAAATTTAAAAGATGCGTAATACTACCAACGCGATAATGACATCTAAACATTGTAGGATTGAGCTTTAAACCAGCGACAAAGAAATCAATTTAAGCATTAAATTTGTACATGCACGCACAAAAACACTCTTTACAATGGCTGAAAACTCTCATACTCACTGAAGGATAAAGATTAACGATTTCATCTAAACCAGACAATCAGCATTAAGAAATTCTGCAACATTTGAAATGTACTAACAGTTACTCCAGTAGCACTATAAGTGCGTTTACTCAGGTATTTTCATCTACAAAGTGTCAGAACTAAATTATTACACGTTTTTCTATGTGCTCTGTTTGAATGTCTACTAAAGTATTTTTAGAGGGAAACCCCCAAACAACAACAACTAAACAAACCCCCTCAAAAAACCAAACCAAGAATCAGAACTACCAAACCCAAATATCAAACGTCTTACAAAGTCTGCTGTATGACATGAGAGCTGTCCTTGTACAGGAAAATCCAGTCTCTGAAGAATTAACACTCAGTTCTCTTTGACACAACAATGCATTTTTAGAGGTACCATACTTAATGTACAAGGAAAGAATGCAGTCACAGCAATAATAAGAAATATTTTTATGGATCATAGTGGATATATAATTTGCATAGCTGCTCTAAACAAAGTCTAAAATAAAGGCTTAGTGACTGTTTCACTGCCATTTGTCATTCACAAAACAAGTTTTAGAAGCCTAACGAAGTTGTTGTCAGAACAAACACAGGAAACCCCTTTTTCTCTTTAATATCTACTTACATTTTTCTTACGATACTCAACCTGGTACATCCAAAAATTCTCCATCTCAATTTTGGTGTTGTTTGACTCTAACTAACATGCAACTCACTCCACCTGAGAAATCAGCCTTGCTCATGTGCAGAGGGATTTAGTAACAGAACTTGTAAAAGGAGAGGATTGTGTTGCATCTAACCTATCCAGGTCAGTCCAGCTGTTTCGTATACAGTTCACGAAGAGACTTGTAACTGACACTGAAACACCTTCAAATACAATCGCTTGCTCTTGCTTTATAAAAGCAGTATTGTTCTACGTCCTTTTAGCAGCAGATCATTTGAAGAGAGTACCGCTTGTGGGCCACATAGTCACACACAAGCCTACGACAGAGGGGATGAAATCACAGAATCACAGAGTCATAGAATCTTTTATATTGAAAGGGACCTCAAAGATCATCTAAATTTTACTGCCTCTGCCATGGGCAG
Organism: Melanocharis versteri; assembly: GCA_013397845.1. NCBI lineage: Eukaryota > Metazoa > Chordata > Aves > Passeriformes > Melanocharitidae > Melanocharis > Melanocharis versteri. Next base: position 94,527 of record VZTG01004085.1, read on the forward strand.
GGACACTTTCCACTAGACTGGGCTGCCCGAAGTCCCATCCAGCCTGGCCATGAACACTTCCAGGGATGTGGCACCTGGGCAAACTGAGATAGTGCCTCACCATCCCCACAGTAAAGAATTTTTTCCTTGTATCTAATCTAAAACTACTCTGTCAATTTGAAGCGGTTCCCCCTTGTCCTATCACCACATGCCCTTGTAAAAAGCTTTTCACTGACCAGTATCCCCAGGTACTTATCTGTAGAGCTGCTCTCAATGAATTCTTCTTCCAGTTTGTGTCTGGGCTTGCCCTGGCCCATGTGCAGGACCCTGCACTCGGCCTTGCTGAATTTCATGAAGTTCTCACAGGTCAGGTCCCCCTCTCAAGACTACCCATGTCCCTCTGGATGACAACTCTTCTCTCCAGTGTGTTGACCACACCACTCAGCTTGGTGTTGGCAAACTTGCCAAGGGTGCACTCAATCCCACTGTCCATGTTGCTGACTAAGATGTTAAACAGCATTGCTCATTTTTTGTTTTGAAAAAGGTAGTTTATTCAGAGCTTTGTTATAGTATCATATGTGTGGACAAACCAGCAAATGCTTCAGCAATTCAAGATTCACTTCCACAATAGGGCATTACTTATTTGACACTAATGTCTACCTACAGGTATTGTGGCAGAGGAATCGCAAGGTCTCCTTGAACATTAGCTAAGGAGACAGTCAGATAAAGCAAGGCTCTTATTTTATCTTTTTATTTTAGAGACAGCCTTCTGAAATGAACCCATACACATTAGGAAAAGGTCAAAGCGCTATGGAATCTTCAGGTCCAACATGCAAGTATAGTCACATGCATTCTATCATCATAACTGCCCTTATCAGCACAACTGTGGCAGTAAACCTCCCAGGTTTTAGGACAACTATGTGATGGCAGCGTCCTCTGTCATTTGTGCAGCTCAAATTCTGTTCACTAAAACATAGACTGACACCATAGGTTTTAGCTGGCATAAATACCCACAAAGAATGAAGCTGAAAGCTAATGATTACCGGTCGTCTTTGTTGAAAATTTGTTTTAAGTACAGTGCTAAAAATGGTGGGCATGAAAAAAACACCAACCTAGCACTTTACACACACTTGCATACTGGGGCACAATCTATGCAATTTAATTTATAATTCTGACATACAGATGAAACTTGACTTTGTACTGTAGTTCTAGTATAAATGCCTCTGCACATACCCCATGCACTTACCCATCATTTTGCTGGGTGGTCCAGGACCTGCCCCCCGTCAGTTTGTGCATACATGATAGGACAAGGTGACCTGAGACAAGGTTACTGACTGACCTGCTCATTCAGAATAACACATTTGATTAACTGCTATAGGACCTCTCCATACAGGAATTTCAGGCGGCCTAACAAGATTCCCCCAAAAGGCTCCTCCTGTGCCCAAGACAACTGATAAGCATAATTTATCATTTTAACTACCACCCTGGGTAGTTAGCATCTGAAGCGAAAGGCTCTGTCAACAGGCAGCTGTTGGATCAGGACTCTGACTGATCCAACAGCTGATCATGCAGTTGCTGCCACAGAAATGACCAAGCAGTTTATGGGTAAGACACTCGCTGGTAGTCAACAGACATTATTCCTGCAGGAATAATCCCTGCAGGTAAGGTCATGTGCAGCAGTCTTACGTACACATTTACATAGGAGGCATTTTGTATGTAGCTTAAGGTAAACAACAGCAATGGATCACACACCAACTGTATCTAAGAACAAATGCAGTTTGGGAAGTCTTGGTTTGGGGAACTTCCCCTGATCCAGGTGATGATGTCCTGCAAAGACAGAGCCTCCTGCCACTTGGCACCATCCGGACAATGAAAAACAGCCCCATTTGACAGATCTGACTCAGTGCTGGCTGCTTCTCTGCGTATGGACTTCCTCAGCCATACTTTCACTTCAACTTCCAGTAAAAATACAGTTTTACGTGTCAGTCTGAAAAAATCACTGTGGATTCCTCCTGCATGATTGAAAGATTTTAACCATAGCCAATGCTGTTTCAGTTTTCAGCAGCACAGAAAAATCAAGTTACTTTCATCGTTCAATAATATAAAAATGTAATCAAACAGAAAAATATTCAAGGGGTTATGTATCCAGTGCTCACCATAATTTAAAAGCCAGTAACTCATCTGGGAAGCTTTGCCTTCAAGCAGACTAATTGCTAAATTTAAGCCTTCTTCTGTGTGATTGATGAATGAAACACTTTTTGGTTTGCTTTGGTTCCTTAGTGATTTTTGGTTTGAAGCATTTGGGGCTTTTTTTTCCTATATAAACTTAAGTCTGGGTCTCTCATAAATGATGGAAAGCTGACCTGTAGTCTGTAGGCCCAACCAATAGTTTAAAAAGATCTACTCAGAAAAAAACTCAGCAATATACTATCAATAAAAACTCATCTTTATTTCAATTGTTTCCTTTCTCTCTTTTTCCCCCTTAGTTCATTTATTACTGAAGCCTGCTTAATTATTTAAAAGACTTCTCTTCTGCCTTTTAATAATACATTACTCCTGCTGTGGAAAAAGTGAAGCAAATTCATCTCCATGAAAACACTGAGGTATCAGAACTGAGAAAATCCTGCAACTGAGAATGCAAGGGTTGAAATAAAATTTACATAACAAAAAACAACAGAGAAGAAAAACAATGCAGCTCAGTTTGTTCCACCTGGAAGACTTGTCTTCAGCTCTGAATTTCTACTTCACAAATTGTAACCACCCATTTATGTGGGTTTAACTTTATATTAGGGTGTATTCTAACATCACACCACCACAAGTGGCTGCAGAGGAACAGAGATTATAAACGCCAGTGACAGGGCTTTGCAAAACCGAAGTCTTGGCATGCATAAACAAACCATGTCCGGCAGGTCAACAGAACGTGGCTTTCAGATAACCCATGGATAACTGAACAGACCTCAGAAAAAAGTCATGGCAATTGGTTCTTAAATGGAGGATTTCTACCTCCAAACCATTGTTTTCTCCTGATTATGGCAGAATTGAAGCAGGAAGCCTGCTTCTACTCTAAGTCACAGCCCAAAAAATTCTACTTGACTTTTTGAGCCTTTCAGTGCTTTTCTCAGGAGGTTTGTGTACTTCCAGAACTAAGCAAGCCACTCTTCTCAAAGCTCTGTAACAAAGATACTTTTTGCTATACATTTTAAACACCAGAATATTTAATCGCATTTTGAATTATCTGCTACACAAAACTATTATCCTTTGCACTTGAACATGTGGATGAACATTCATCCTCAAATCCAGATCTACGTGCTGCATGGCTTCTATTTAGACCTTTAAACACCACCATTTCTGTACTTGGCTAGGCACATTCAAAGCAGGTTTCCAGTGCAGAATCTGACAGTTAAGAATGGTGAGCAAGAGCTAACTAAATGGGATATGGGCCTGCCCTTCCAGTGAGGTAACTGTGTGCATCTAGAACATATTTTCCTAAAGGGTCTCCTGCTCCACTGCTCTCGGGCACAGGTGTACCACAAGGTCCATGCTTAAGCTTTTTCATAGCTCCAGCTGTATTTTATTCAGTATTGATGCAGAGGCAGAGAGAATTGGGATTGCTCAGCCTGGAAAAGAGAAGGCCTTGGGTGACCCAACTGTAGCCTTCCAGTACCAGAAGAGTGCCTAAATGAAAGCTGGAGAGAGACAGTATGCAAGAGCAAGAGCATGTAGCATGTAGCGACAGGACAAGGGGGAATGGCTTCAAACTGAAAGAGGGCAGGTAGACATCAGATATTAGGAAGAAATTCTTTACTGTGAAGGTGGTGAGACACTGGAACGGGTTGCCCACAGAAGATGTGGCTGCCTCATCCCTGAAAGTGTTCAAGGCCAGGCTGGATGGGACTTTGGGCAACCCAGTCTAGTGGAAAGTGTCTCTGCCGATGGCAGGGGGTTTGGAATTAGATGATCTTTAAGGTCCCTTCCAAACCAAGCCATTCTATGATTCCATGATTTCATGGGTGAATGAAATCTCTCCATTTCACCCTCAGAAAACACAATCTAACTGCAGTTCCACAGCCTTTTCCATCACAGGTCAGTTTCCTGATGCCACACTTCTTGCAGCTGTGCAGCTCTAACTGCTATAGTATTTGAAAAAGAGATCTTCACTAGGCTGTTTCCAAGTGGTAGTCTGCTTTGGTTTAAAAGGTTTCTGATAACCAGACTTTGGAAATACATGTCAATTGTACAGATCTCATATGTGCGGCAAATGTTAAAAAATACTGCCTTCATTCAAAAGACACTGAGGATTTTTTAGCTTTTATCAAATACACAGGTACAACACCTTCCCCACAAACTCACTGTCCAGACCACCTCTGATTCAAGTGAAAGCATGCATCACTAAAACAGGTTGCATAAGGCACATGACAGCTAATATTCTCCATTGTTAAATATTTAACAGGTACCTCTTTAAACTATTTATTTATTCACTGCTACCTGCCTCCTACATCACAGGACTACCAGAGTTTATTACAACAGAATCGTCCATGGACAGCGAGCAATTTACTTTTCTCATACACCTCATCAAACATTTCTTTTGATTTTCTTTTGATGAGAAATACCCAGGAATGACTGATAATCCTGGTAGATTAACCTGTGAATAAAACTGGAATCAGGACATCTAAGTACACACAGACACAATGATCTGTGTCTCTCTTACTGTCAGAGTCATTGCATGTCTTTCCTAACAGTCCCAAACTATACCCAGCTGCAGGTTAGCTGAATACTTCTGAATTGTTAGCTTCTTAAAATAGTCCCTGGATACTCCCAAATGGCATCCTACCAAGCATTCTGCTGTGAATGTATCACCCAAATGCTCAGCACTGGGGAGTCACCTTCTTGTGAAAAAAGGCAAAGGAGGTTGTTGTATTTAATGAGTCTCAACCACAACTCATTCTTCTGGCTTCACTGGTCTCCAGTGGACAGCTTCTAGCTAAATAAAAAGTGACTGCTGTTTGTATCTAAAGAAGTCTTACAAGTTTCAATATCACATCATTAAGAACACAATATTATTACAAATATTTTCATGTAAGTTCTATCTCTAAAAGAAAATTGTTTTGCTAAAAAACAACTTGAGAATAATTTTCAAAGCAAAAATAACAAGCCAAAATAACAAGGCAAAAAAAGCACCCAATTTGCATTATTCATCTGCAGCAATCTGATACTTCTGGGGCAAGAAAATGGTGTCTGCCTGAAGGTAAAAACACTCTTATTTCCAGGTCGATGCTATAAATCAGACTGAAAAACATCTCTGACATATACTAGTTAGACTCAAAAGCCCTGATCCAAGATCCTGCTTCTTTCTCGGAGACAGAAGAACAATTTACAATCAGATGAATGAGCTTCAGTTATATTTTTATTACATTGACCACTTATGGTCACTTAGTCAACATAAGCTATTTGTGCCCAATTTACAGCTAAGCAGCTCTAGGAATGCTTCATTAAAGAAAGCAGACCATTTTTGAGTTGCCGTCTAAATTAAAGAATCCAGTAAAGCAAATACATACCTCTTCTTCAGGGAAAAACAAAATTCCTACTCAGTCCCAAGTCCTTTCTACAGTAAGTCTTCTCAATCTGCTATAGATCTTCTAAATTATTTGTGCAGTTTACTTCTTCCTTCCAAGAACACAGACGCTTTGTACATCTACAGCAATCATTCAGATGGTGAATCCATCTCTCCACTGAGCTATACTAACTGTCATTATAAATCACTGTTTTGATTTCAGCCAGCCCTGAAAATTTCAGTCAGGCTCTTATCTGACATGGTACGAAAAATACTGAGTGAGAAGTTAAATTCTGGTGCAAAATGGGAACCTCTATGTACTTCAATATCTTATGTATGCAGAGAACAATAAAAACACCTGTTTTGTTCACTATATGAGCATACCAGGCTGAGTCATATCAGCACATCTCAGAAAAGTTCAAGTCTGCAAGATGCACCTGGATTTTGGAGAGCAGGTGAAGCACCTTCAGGAAGAACTTGGTGTTCTCAGGATCCTTACAAGACCATCACAGTACTCAGTGTTACAACCAGTTAGGAAGCAACAGGAAGTTCTTTGATGGTCCAAGCAGTAACAGCATTTACAGACAATATGGTAAACAAAATAATAATGTGATCTACTTGAAAATGGGGACAGAAATAATTTCAGTTTTGTAAACTTTTAAAGTTAAGTTAAAAATAATGGTTTCCCACACAAAATAATTTCGGAAGATTTCTTCCCTCACATGACTGCAAATCAACTCTGTAACAGACAATTTTAAAAATATTTGTAGAACAAACTTTCGCAATGTAGTTGCTTGTTTGGGCTTTTTTTAAGGTTTAACTAGGTTTTCTACTAAGAATCAAGAAAAAAACCCCACAGCACACTCATCACTGTGTTTCCAACTGTTCTGCAAGAATAATGAAATCTGGAAGCTATATATCTCAATCAGCTTGCATGTTTTTTCAGCATCCCAAACACCACGCTCCAAAAATATCTTCCCTTTGGCAGAATACTAGCCTTCCTCATTTTGAAGGCAGATAAACAAATCGGAAGCCTGTCACAGATCTACCTGGCGTGTGATCTTTTTTCACCATCTGAATTCCCTTTGCAGTAGCGAAGGTGTCTTTAATAGCTCTCATGGGCTCCTAGAACGCTACAATAATTCAGTCTAAAATACCAAAATAACACACAGAAAGTTCTATTTCTGCTGTTCTTCCAAAAAAACCCCAAACAAAGGTCACAAAAACCATTCCACAGCAATAAAGAGGATGGAGCAAATGTTTGCAGGTACTTGTAATAGATAATTTTTGGTCAGTAAATTTAGCCTACCAGCTCTTTTCATATCAGGCACAAATTTAACCCATTTAACAGTTGTTTATGAGTTTATTTTATAAAATAATGCATAAAACTCATAAAACTTGAATAAATATTATCTTTAAGATGGCTGGAACCACAACCTGGTATACAATCCTGATCCAAGTTAAACCTCATGCCAAAAGTACAGAATTTCAGAAATGCTGATGCTGTAAATCTGAACAACTGCCTCTAATAGTCAGGTTTCTGTAAATACACTTTACAGTGATAATGTAATACACTGAGGTTCATAACATATTTCTAGAGACTGCAAGTTGACATGCAACTTTTCTAGAATATTAATCTGATCTGTGATACTATAATAAAGAATATCAACAGATTTCTGACAGAACTGTTGGGACTGTTACGTGACAGAAAATGAAATGTAGAAACTTAAGAGTTGACAAAAGCACACGAAGATAGATAGCAGAAAACTGGTCACTATTCTAAAATATATTATAGCAGTAAAAAATATAGCAGCGTTTGTTTCAGAAAAAGAAAGTAAAGAGCTTCATGTGACAAATTCTTGTAGACCATAGCTGGGGTCAGCAGTGTTTAATGAAGAATAATCTGCCTACCTGATAATGCATGTTTACTTCTCTTATGCTCTCTGGAGTACAAATTTAAAACAAAGCACTTTTACAAGAATGAGACACAGAACAAGAACAAAATGCACCTTCCTTCACTGCCACGTGTGTCACAGTTAAAAGAATTAGACAGAGATAACCTGAGAGGTGAAAGCTTTGTGTACTCACATCTCCATCTAGTGGCCTCTGGTCGTCAGAATCCCGGGATGGACTGATGTCCTGCCGCATCACCCAAATAGGCTCCTTAGGCTCATCAGGGGTGTAAGGAGAACGGATGGTCCTTGTCTTCACCTCCTCAATAGCCTCTTTAATATCCTTGATGGCCAGTGAAATTGCATCTCTTTTTTCCTTGCTGTACCTCTGTACAGATTCTCCCGAGCCAGATGTAACTCGAGAACCAGACGTCAGCTGGCCATTGCTTTCATGCCCACCACCGACAAGAGCCTGACCATGCTCCAAATTCTGCTCTGACTCTGGCATGTCTTCAGCTGCCTTGTCTAAGCTCTGGGAGCTCATGCTCTGCTTCACCTCTGCTACAATCTGATCAATATCCTCCTCTTGTTCGTAACTATCCATTCTTGGGTAGGGTGCAAACTCTGCTTCCTTTTCAGGGCTGTCAGACTCTCCATCAGACCGTTCATCATAATGGTGAAGGCGGGCACCAAGTGCCTCCTTGCGGTAATTGTCGGCTTCTTCCCTCTCCCGCTCATACTGCTGGATGCCCTCCCTAACATCGAGATCCGGTGTGTCTCCGATTTCCTCATACACGTGCTCCTGCAGCCCATAGTCAGCGTAAGCCTCAGCATACTGTTCATCCTCTCCTCGGTGGAAGAGGCGATGTGTGTAGACATAACCCGAGTAGGCTGCATTCATGGCTTCCTCGTGCTCGATGGAATGGAAATGTAAGTGATTGGGCAATGTTCGGTTATGAATGGCCTCGCCATGCTCAGCCTCGGCATTCTCCGTGTACTCCTCAGACTCAGGCCTGTACTGCACCGCATACGCGCTCTCATCCTCATTTTCCTGCACTCTCTCGATGTCATAACTGTCCTCCACGGTGGCTATCACATCCCCTTCTGCAGTATCCGTGTGGTTGTGGAAACCACTCTCAGTGCTGGCTGACCGAGCTAACATGCCTTCCTCCTCCTGCCCAGACAGGCCCACGTGGCTGCTGCTGGAATGCCTGGGGTAGCGAGCCGCATACCTCTGCTCCTCTTCCACCTCTGAGTGCTCCAGGTCAGCCTCCACTGACTCATTCACTGCTCCGTTCGCTGGCTCTTCACTGATCTCCCCCTCAGGTGGTCCAACCAAATGGTTCATGGCAGGTTTTGGAGAATAGGTCACTTATTCTGCTGACATTTTGTCTATCACAGCTGGAAAGAAATAAAAAAACCAAAAAAACTCTGACATTACTCCCAACCAAAAAAAAATGGAGTCAATAAACAGAAGCAACAAAACACCCTTCCTTCCCAGCAGACAAACATTTGACTCAGCTCTGCAGTCAGGTAATAGATAGCACAACAGTATTATCTCCCATGCAAATGATCCCCAACAGCAGAACCAACAACAACAGCCCTGGGGTCTGCACTTCTCCCTTCCATGGACAAATTCTTTGTGGAAGAATCATTTCCAAACAACCCCGTGGAGATGCTTGTATGGACTGCAGTGGCATTGCAATGATGTTGCCATATTAGAAAAGCTAATTTTTGACAGGAGCTGAACCATGGCAGAGGTAACAGAAATATTTCATCTTTGCTCCAGCACTCTCCCCACAGCTCACTAACTCGGAGCAAAGGAAGGATGCTGTAATGTAAAACAGCAGATTTAGGCCTGTCACAGGAGTCTGCAGTTGCTCAGATACATGACAGCTGTATATTCAATACTTCTTCAGTATGAGATCTTCAGGTGAGCTAGTCACCCTATGCACTTTTAAAAAATCAGTACAAATTAAAGTGCACTCTCAGGGTGCAGTACATCTGAAGCACCTGTTTCTTCTCCCTAGAGAAGCACACAACTAGATACAACACAGTTATCTCTCTGGAATCTACCTATAATCAGTGAAGATGGCTTCCTTCCTAAAACATGAAGAAGACATTACTGATATTCATAACTATGAATACCTATTAAGAATAGTGGGGCATCTCAGCCTTGCTAACTTAGAGTAAAAAAAAATCTCGAAAGATTATATAATTACTAGAGAGGTCTGCCAATAATAAAAAATATGCAGGGGAACAGAAACAGGCCTATCTAGCTCATAAAGTTTCATTTTTATAGAACAGCTTCAGCTACTTGGAACCTTGCCCTACGTTTTTAAGATGCAGTGTCATGAAGAGGACATGTAATGTCCTTTTAGGTACCTAAATCAAGCCATATATCCATAAATAAAATACCGCTCTAGCTTGTGACTTACTGATAAGTACTAAAAGAAAAGGTACCAATTGGAAGACTGCTAACTTAAAGGATCTATAAAAGCATGTGCCAATTGCCAACTAAAAATATTAATGTGAATGTGAAATAGAACTTGGATCAAATCCAGTAAACCGAGGCACGGAGGCTCAGGTGGCATTTTGATGACTAAATGAGCTCTGGGCAGAAGAGCAGTGAGAATAATTTCCTGTGATGAGAAAGCAACAGCAATTTCAGCTGCTCTCTATTAGAAAAGTTGACAGGCAGGCAAGCCAAGGTGTGAGTCACTTGCACTATACTCCCACAGGAAATCCAGAGGGTGCAGCTTCCAGCTCAGCGAACACTCCTTGTTTTTGTTACACCTAATGTTTTAGCCCTTTAAACACAGGAGTCCTTAAAAAAAATTACAGTTGTAAAGTAATAGCTAATAAATCATATTAGCTGGACCTATAAGGATGTTGTACACAAACTAATCCCTTTTCCAAATTAACTATGAAAAAACTCAGTTTGATTTTTCCAGCTAAGGAAGGTGTGTTAGTAGGGCTTCAGTAGCAAGATAAGGTCTTTTCTAACTAAGACTTCCGAGACATTAGGAAAGAACGGGCAGAATATAGGTGTATATGCTGCTGTGCATGAGAAATAATAAACCAAACACTCTCCCCCCACACAGCATATGATAAATAAGCAAGAACAACAATACTGGAGAGCTTTCCACCTTTAGCCCACAAAAAGGATGTAGATGCCAAGGCGCAACAGCTCTCTGAATAGTCCTTCCCAAGGAGGATTACAGCAGAGGAATACATATGGTGCAGGTAGCTCGGTTTGCAGCTCGAAGCCCGCTGCAGATTGAGCTCTGAGTGTCAGGAGCCCCAGGCAAGAGGCTGAGAAGTGCCAACCCTTTGCATAACACAGGCCACGAAGATGCTGGTGCCGGCCAGGTGGATGGACAGGATGGACACTAAGATACCGCCAGAGCCAAAGACTTGGGAGGGAAAGTGAGACTTTGGCACACTTGGACTGTGAGGGGATAAGAGCCCAGGGTTTCCTTTGTTCGGGCTCTCTCCTCGGAGGCTCAGAGCTCGAGCTGTTTCTGTGTTACCGCACCGTGAATAAATGGCTTTATGGAAAGAGACATCCAACCTCTGCTGTGGGAAACCTGGGGTCAAACCAGCAGGACACCTGGGCTGACCCCATGAGAATGTGCAGGAGTCAGGTGGGGACCCGTCAGGTCACTGGAGTGGCCACTGTGAAGGGGCTTCGGTGCCAGCAGTGACAGTCTCAGGTGGTGGGAGTGTGACGGCCAGAGGCTCGTGAATGGGCAGGCTGGGGAGGGTCTTTAATGTTGCCTGCTTTCATTGAAGTCAATTGTAAAATTTCCACTCTTTTTCACACAGAGAGAATTAGGCTAAAATAGAGGGCTGGTAAAACAATCTACCTTAAATTTGTCACATTCAAAGTAGCCCCTGACTTGTGGCTCAGTGTCATTGGTCACCCCCAGAAAAAGGGTAGTGCTAGTCAAAAGAAATGAAGTTACACATAAACACAGGATAATGATCAACTTCCTAAAATTTCATCACGTGTATCCTGATACATCTTTAACTTAAATTATGGTTTTAGAAAAGAAGGTAAAAAATCAGCTACACGAAGATTACTCAAGTTGAATAAGGTATCAAATGCCATAATGTTTATGACAATAAAAGTACTGATAATTGCTGAAAATGTTATCCTGTTTTAGAACTCTTAATACATGCTTGCAACACAACAAATTTTACAGAAAGATGGCATCACTGACATGTCTTAGAGAGATCACAAACCATACAAAATATAGCTAAAAAACACCTGGGAGTCCAGGTTTCAAAGTTCCACTTGCAAAATTTTTCACATTTTAAGAATCCTTTCAGCTTGATTTTGACTACTGATACCCCAAAACTTTCAAGGTTGCGTATTTTGAAGGGATGAGGAGGAAATGTTAAGCTTTACTAAAAGGTTTTACTGGAAAACACTCTTCTGTTTGGCTTTCCTCCTGTAAATTAAATTCAACTTTTTAATTTTGAAAACAATAAATTATTATTTATTTTGACATATAAAAATATTTAGTTGTTTGAAAATAAGTTTACTCAGAAATCTGATCTGAATGAATGTCCTTAGGTCACCTCAGCCCCAGTAACCTTCAACGAAAAGCAAGCTTCTGAGTCAAGAACATTTATTTTATTGTTTAACAATCAGTCTACGATAGTGAATTAAAGAATACACATTAAGATTGGGGGTTAGAAGTTACTAAATCCCTGTTCATGCACGGTAGCTGGAAGACTACTAAACCCCACACTTTTTATTCTTAGCAGCATTTTCCCCAAGCAAATACAAGGCCTGCCTGATCTTTCCCACTAGACCTGCAAAAAGCACTTTATTTCCTGCAAGCAAACAAAAAATCAATAAACTACATAAAATGCCATAGGCAGAAGAGACTATAAGCAAGAGAGGCTATCCGACCTTGGAAATACAGACACAGCACCCATCTGAATGATATTATAGTCTCATATTAATTACCCAGAACAGCAGCTGTGCTCTGGTAATCAAACATATATGGGAAAGTGCTCTGTAAGCGCTCTTAGCTTTGCACACAGGACTTGATGGATGAATCTGTCTCCGAAATAGAGAAATCAGAGGTTGATTACTACTGCAACTAACTCTTTGTTGAAGGTTAAACTACCTTCCTGTCTGTAAAGAAGAATAAAATTAATATATCCATATATTTCTTAAGCAACATAAAGTTGAAAGTTTAAGAATTTTTCCTCTACTACTTTAAAACACCATCAAAGGGCAGACTATCATCTCAGAGCAAGACCACAACATGCACGCCAAGTTCTCCTCAGGAAAAGATATGCAGTAAGAAAAGGTGAAAGTGTGAGTATTCAGTTCCAATTTGGTTTGTTATGCATTACCCAAGTCCAGATGAATAGTTGTTTGATTTCTTGTATACACAGGCAGAAATGAAATTATTATAATTATTACTCTAAATATTACTTTAGGAGTTTATTTTATAAGACCATTACTCACCATATTTCCACAGTTCAATCTTTACTTGAATAAAAGCTCACACTCTTGATACATCTGTATACTACAGTTAGCATCTCAAAACAAAGCTGTGTGCCACGTGGAACCAAGACTACACACACACATACACAAATGTTTTTCTGTCACATAGAGGATAACAGGGTTACTCAGGAAGAGACCACAGGAGGTCTGCAATCCAAACCTGCCCAAAGCACAGCCAGCTTTGAGCTAAGACCATGTTTCTCAGGGCCTTATCCAGTTGAGGTTTGATAACCTCCAAGACTGGTGATGGCAACAGCTTGTCTGGGCCCCAGCACCAGGGCTGGACTGTCCTTGTGGGGAAAATGTTTCTTCCTTACACTCAGTTTCAATTTCCCCTGTTTCAGCATGTCCCAGCTGCCTCCAACCCTCCCTCGCACCACACACTACTGTGAGGAGCCTGCTGCATCTCCCCCATCCCCTGGGCTGTTGACATGGAAGCCATGCCTCTTCCCAGCTGAAGCAGCCCTGGTCCCACAGCCTCTCCTGTGCCTCTTGTGGCTTCCCATCATTCCCCACCAGTATCATCCCTGTATCAGGGACTCAAAAGGGAGGCAGTACCCAGCTGGGTTCTGGCAGGCTCTGAGCAGAGGGGATGGTTCTATCTTTTGTAATTAATTATTTCACTTATAAGAAGCATAACTGTTTTCTCTTACCTTGCAGCTGAGAGTGTGAGCAAAATAGTTTTGTCTTCCTTAAAATACTTCAGCCATGTTTACCCACATCTTCCATGAAAAACAGTCATTCTTTTAATATACTTACACATAACTCCAAATCACCCCAGGAATACAGAGACCTCTGACTGAATTTTCAAAGGCATTCCACCTCAAGTGCAAGTCTTCTTGGCACACTCTCTGAGGAATTTCATAAAGCACCTCTGTTTTTCCTGACTTGAGCAATACACCAATGTTTCACCTGTACAGATCTCAGCAAGACATATGAACACAAGCTACCTCTCAAAAAACCAACATAGTCTTTTAGCAAACATATGTCTCTGAGAATCACCTTATTTTTTTTTTCTTTAAAGAGCCTCTATGGTAGGAAATTTCTGAGAATTTAACAACATATGCAATGCCCACTTTGAGGGAGTTCTCCTCCTGTACTAGATAACTCTCTTTTCTGAACGGCAACCTGCTTGGGAAACCTTATTGCTTCTGCTGCCATGTGCTAAGTAAGCTCATCCAAAACAGCTTTAAATAAAAACGCTGTGAAACTTGTATTTCTTGCCAGTCAGCAAAAGCAGCACCTGAAAAGTGACATTAACATCCCACCGCATGCACACACATACACATATTGGCTCATAATAATGAGGCTGAAAAACTGTGAACACTTACAGTAACTGTAAAGCAGAAAAGCTGCATGCACAATACTGCTCTGCACACAAGAACCCGCAGCTTTTGTTAATAGTAGACAGATCTAGAATTACCAGCATTAAGAGCACTCAAAACACATTTAACTTTTCTCCCCTTCCAATTCACATCTTATTCAAAGCTAAAATATACTCCTGAGCAAGAAACACCACTCAGTCATCTTCAGTACAGGCAGTTCAGATCTCATAAATACTTTAGGGCACTGGAGATGGGGAGTGCTTTGATTAGAAAAGGAACAGATCCTTCTCATCTCCTAACACTGAAGTTCTGCCTGCACAATAGAGGCAATACACAGATGGAAGCCACCCATCTGCTGCCAGAGGAAGGTTAACAGATATCAGGGCCCAAACAAAAGAGATTAACCAAAAGCACAAGAGAAAAATTTGACAAGGAACCAGAGACAACCTCTGCAGAGAACTGCAATGATTAGACACACAAGACCAAAAACACTTTAAAAAATAAATCACAAATCCCAGATCATAAGCTGTTGAGGGAATAAAACTGACTATTGTCACTACAAAAATGATTAAGCTTCCTAAGTAAAAGTCCTATTAACAGCTAAACCAAGTGAAATTAGGAGTTCTTTTTCTCTCTGGTGTCAGTTTCTGACAGGTTACTGCTGGGTTTATTCCTGGGTATTAGGTATTATATCTATAATTAGCAGATGGATAATCTAAAACTTTGAATGCTGGAACTGTTACTCTGGTATTCAAATCACGGTTACAAATAAGATCAATTTTCAAAGGAGAATAAAAATTTAAATAGTACATAAGCAATGTCAGAATATCACAGCACTTAAAATCAATATTACAATGTGAAACTAGCGTCAATCTCTGTTAGAAGTACAACTATGAAAAGTGAATCTATACTAAATCTAAGTTCATGGTTGTTTGCAATTTACCATTTTTTCTCCTCAGTGAAAAAGGGCAGAACTGTCCCAGAGAATACAGCAGAAAATGCTGAGTCCCCAGTGATGAATTCTGAATTCAAATTATGTAATCTTTGCACTAGTGACATTTTTATAGCAGCGAAGGCTATCTTTTTCTCTTTAGTTGAACACAGAGGGATTAGATCTAACCTACCAAAAAGAAAAAAAAAGAAAAAAAATCACCCCAGCAAGCCCAATACCCTTTCCATCCCCGTAAGAGTCATTAATAGTGCAATATAAATAAATGTAGACAGAATTAAATTATATGATCCAGTGAACTGCAGGGCTTGGCTACCTTCAGGGCAAATAAGAAGGCCTCAAGCCTTATTTACAGAGTAAGAACACGTATGTCCAAAAAACCCTTGGATTTTCCTCATCTGGCTACACATAAAGACTTGATCCAACCTTTCTAGCTGTAAGAGTCTTCACCAGCTGCATTCTTAGCCAGGGTTGTACAGTCTTGACACAACTATCTTGGACACAAGTGAGACAGAGGATTCACTGAGTTACCCCTCAACCTTCCCTCCTCAAAATACCAATTTTGCTCCAGGAAGCAAAGTTTTCAAGTGACTTAAACTCTAGCTTTTTGAATTCTTTTATGCAATCAATCTACAGGTTGTGTCGGGTACACAGAAATATTTGGATGGTGTTAAGACCACTTCAAGAAAAGAGGAAGGGTTTGCCAGAATGTGATACAAGGCTTTTCAGCAAATAAACCGTTTTAAGGAATACCAACCTAAACAAAAGACAGTGAAGTCCAGCTAGTTAGTCTGTCAGCCTCATCAGCTTCTTTCAGATGAGACAACTGAATAACAGAACACTGTTTCAACTCATGGAAATGGTACAGAAATAGCACTGAAACCCTAATGACTTCTGTCACACAATCAGTAAACGCATTTGTTCTGAGAGACTCATTATTACCTGAGAATTTCAAGTTAAGGGTATTCCCTCATGAAAAGCAATCATAGTTCAGACAGCATAGAAATAAAAGATCTGATCCTCCTTTAATTTCATTTTATTTCACAAGATCCAAAGGAGCTTTACCTGAATTAAGCTGAAAAATTTGGATATAGAATACAGAACTTGCTTGCCTTTCATGTACTTAAAAATGTACCACTGCCTGGCAACTGTAACATGTAGTTACCAAAAACGCTGGATTATACAATCACCCTAACCCCAACCCTCCACCCTGTCTTTTTACTAGGAAAAGGAAACACCTCAAAATGGACAACTATTATTTCAATTTTTATTTTTATTAGACGTACACTTTACTACATGTTTTTTTTGACAACAACTTTTTCAAGTCTCTCTCTGAGAAAGTCATTGTCAAAGACAATATGTAGGAAGTGGAGGTATTATTCAGAGTGGAGAAGTATGAGCCAGCCAGAGAGGTGAGATAACTAAAATTCCCAAGTATTTGGTCATGAGCATGCAAGTTCCTTTCCATCCAATTCTGGCCAATCAAAACAACTGAGCTAATACTTTGTATCTACCATACAAAAAGCTTTTCAAGGACCTGATATATAGCTGGACCGCATTATTGAGAAGAAGGTTTTAAGTACTAGCTAGTTTGCCTCTTCTTACTTATTTCTGAGTGACAGCAAGACATCCAGTATCTCTTTCCACTCACAGAAATGAGGTAAGCAAGAGCATGTAAGGGCTGTGGGCTAACAAAAGCTCATGAAGGAACAGTGAAATCCCCCTAACAAAGGTATTTCATTTAAAGATTACAGTCACAGTTGAAGTTACAAAAAAAAAAAACAAACACCCCCAAAAAACCCCCACCCACCTACCCCACCAAAAAACCCGAACAAACAAACAAGCAAAAACCAACCAAACAAACAAACAAAAAAAAGGAAGGCAAACCTTAGTGGTTTCAAATCGCAGTATTCCTGGAATTAAATGCTACTTCAGTAGATTCAGTCCTGTGGGTATACTTGCAGGTATATAGCAGGGGAAAAAAAACCTCACAAGAAACAAGAACTATGGCACAAAATAACAGATGCAAAGGAGGAGGAAGTAGGAATGCATAGACGTAGGTTACAGGAGATTAAAATTAACTTTTTTCTCCTCCCTACATGGACAGCCTTCTCTTCTACTCTATTTTCTGTTACCATTTTAGCCCACATAATAAGCCCAATCTCATCTCTAACCATCAATCTACTAACACTTGCAGATCATTTTATTACTTCTATTTCAAGGAGAAGCTGCTGATTCAGTCCACATTAAAAAAAGAAAATCAAAGCTACACAGCTCAGCTCACAAGTTTCCAAAGGCTCAAAGGAAAATTGATCTGCCACTTGTATTTTCTCACAGATTGGCAGCTGTGTTACAGTCCCCTACTACTGTACAGATAGCCCCACAGCCATCTCCAAAACCAAATGGGAAGATGTCACACATTTACTTCCAAGCATAGTCTTGAGTGAAGAGGTAAAACACTCTCAAGCACATTTTCCACTGTTACAACCTTTCTGAAAAGCTGTGGCCACTTGTCAGCACTAAAGCAGAGATGAGGCGCCACACAGCAGATTTTCATTAGCAGGAGTGCTGTGTGTGGCTACACCAGCACTCAACCACATCTGACTGGCCACACCAGACATGTCTGCCTGCTCCGGTCTCCCCAAAAGAATTTTTTTCCTAGCTCGTAACATCAGCACTTTCTGTGCCTTCCATGAGTTTGAGAGAAAGATACAGCTTCTGCTACCCTCCAGAGCTGATGAGAGAAGGGTTACTCATCCAAACATCAACATCAACATCACTCGTTTCTCTGAATTGAGGAAGATCTTGACTGAGACCTACTTTTTCAGCACAGGCACATTCCTGTTACTGGAAATAGCTGCTCCAAGGCGACTACAGATGAAATCTGTTCCCCAGACGTTTTTACACCCTAATGAAGGCTGGCATTTCTCCACATCTGCAGCTCACAACAGAACTTGAGGAGTATTAGCAGTTGCACTGTACAGTTTAGGGTACTCAGATGTGCAGCTTGCTCAGAAATTACGGTCTGAGCACGGAAAAGGGAGCAATGCCTGTTTGCAGCCATTTGGTCCCATCAGGTTAAGAAAAAAAAATATCTGTTAATGCTAATCAAGTTAACTAGATCACACACACTACTGCCAGATCACACAAATCAAAAGCAGATGCATTCTGTGAAAGGCACAACGCTTCCCATACACTTGCCATTCTCTACCTGCTAAAGAAACAAACTTACCAGAACACAGCTACACAGGAGAGAGATCAGAAGAAAACAAAGAAAATTGAGGAGAGTCACCCAAGCACACTTTTCATATCTCTACGGAGTATTTACAGCTAGAAATTTACAGCAGGAAACTTCCACATAGACCACTCCCAGTCAAGACATACAGACAACAGGTAAAAGGGTATAGTGTAACAGCATTTAAAGATGGAGTCATAAGCAAAACAGAACATAAATTAAGAATTTCCCAAACACACATAATGTGGCAGTTGCCTAGTTTTAAAAATTATTTGTACCCTGCCCCCACAGTGCTTTTGCCTACCTTCCAAAGAGAAACAATACCCAAAAGAAATCAGATGGCTCACATTTCTGTAAAAGTATGTTATTTTTTCTTTTTTTACATAGCAATACTTAGACTTTAGTAGAAGCGTATATTCAATTTAAAATATGTTATTATGCATTCTTAACATTATAAAATCCTTTTATATTATTAACATATCCAACGAGTGGAATTACAGTAGAGAAAAGTGGCAGCTAAAAAGGGTGATTCTAAGGTAAAACATTTAACATGAATAAAATTAAAGGAAGAACAGAACAATCCGGGAATATTTCAACGCTTGAAGTACTTAAAAGTATTTAGCTATTCATTGGTTAGTATTTTTCTCCTTTTTGACTGCAGACAGTCTGACTGTCAATGGCTCCTTTCACTTATCCTCAGAAGTTACTATTAAGGCAATGTATTTCAAAGGCACCCATAACCCTTTCTCTACAGGAAACAGCAGCCCTAATTATTTTGCTTTATTATATTTTATAAAAAGAAGATAAGTTACTGCTTAAATGTTCCATTAAACCTAGATAAGAGGAATTCTATAATTCCAGGGAATGGTACGTTTCAAATTATTCTGGGGTGTTTTTTTATTAGTTTTCAAGGAAAGACCATTCCTCCTATAACAAAACATCTTTCTCATCTGAGATCCAAGCTTAACTGGTATTCTGGGCTCTACTCTTTGGTGGTATTTAACTCAAATGAAAATCCATGCCCTGTTCTCTGTTATCCATCAGGCAAAGGAATGGTCTGACCTCTCTTCAAATACCTGATATTACGTAAATTACATTGTAAGAATGCACATGCTAATTTCCATTTTCTTTGCTATACTACAGCATCCTTTCATTTTCAATTTCTTAAATTCAAGACAAAAAGTACTGAGGATGTGATCTCTCTCATGGAAACATGCTTTAAAATGAAGGTAGGAAGTCACTGAATCGACTTTAAACATGGAAGTAGATCTTAAAAGCAATGATAATAAAGAAGAACTATATATTTCTCATAGCTTTGTAGGTTGGTACAGGACTATTTTAAGATTGCCACTTTACTACAGAATTCAATACTATGCTTCAAATCAGTCAGGCAGGGGGCTACTGTCAGCATTAAGTTACATGAACTTCTCTGGACAAGTAAACTTTTAACTCTATAGAAGTTGTAAAACCCATGATCATCAGTAAATCCAGCCTCCTAAAAATCACAAACCATAATGATCCCCTGAGTTCTTGGCTTGTTTGAGATGCAGCGTACACCATTGAGAAAGGCCTGCAATTTTCAAAGTTTGTCAACCCACAATATCCATTTCATTATCCTACAGGGGACTTACACTAAGCTACCATGCTACAAGTATTAGACATTCACTTCACTTTTTAAAATATACTCTTCCTTATAGTCTTCTGAAACTCTGCCGTAAGTGTTACTAAAAACTAAGAGTCCAAAATGCTCTTCTGCTACAAACTTCTAAACACGTTAAATCAGTCACCTGAACAGAATAACTTTTATGTACAAATGCAGCTGCTCAACAGTAGGAATTTTACACTACCAAATTTCAAGACTGTAAAAAGTTCAGGCCAGTTTTCAAACTGCTGACAGTTACTTGTGCAGGTCCTGAGCTCAAATACACATCATCCAAGCTCTGGAACTAAAAGTGAGTCAATACAAGCTGAATGTTTCAAAAATTTGATTAAAGCCATGATTTAAAAAATTAAAATTAGTCTTGGAAAAACGATGGCTCTTTCAGGCCTATGACCAGGCGTTTGGCTTTTCTGAAAGTCTCTGAACCTCTAACTCTCATCAGTTCTAGGGGGAAAAAAGTCTGAAAAAAAGGAAACCGAGAAGAAGGTGTGGAGCGTGGAAAAAAAATCTGCAGTTTGCAAGAGTGAATAGATTGTTTTTTACGCTTGTCAGAGACAGTTTCTCAGACTGGGTTTGCCTACGTGTTTTAGCTTGGACCTGAAGTACACCTTTGAAGACAATTTCTGATGGTCCCCACAGACTGCACTTCAGTACATGCCAAGGAGCAGGCTTGGAGATCACGTAATAGATTTCTTCCAAACAACTGTCAATTAGCAGAAGAGAGGTTTTGAGCTAAGAAATGCACATGGATAACTGCAAAATAGATAAACCTAACCTAACAGCAAAAACCTAACAGAAAAAGAAATCACGGTGAGCAACAGAAAAACCGATACATTATTAAAAAACCCCCAAACACAGAATATCCCTTTCCTCCCCAAAGGTTGAAATAAAACCTAACCCAACTCAATCCAAACCAAACAAACAGAAAACAAAAAAACCCCAAACCCAAGAAAAAACCCTGAACCCACCCAAATAATTCTTTGTACTATATTATTTAATTCTGCATGGTTTGAGAATCAAAGTAACAATCATCGTTTAGGCAAACACAAAAGCTGAGAAGCCAAATACAGATTTATTTTACAGCTTATACAAGTAACAGTAAGCAGACAAATATTTAGAGGGCTCATCCAGGAAACCTAAATAGTACACTGGAAAGAAAATGAAAAAAAATCAGCAAACGGGGATGTTCAAGTCAAGGTTCAACAAAGAAGAGTCAACAAGTTCAAAATCAATAATCCATGCCTACTGCAAAGAACTAATTCTTTCCGAGAAACATTTAAGGAAAATAAGGAAGAGTTTGTTGGTACCCTACAACAGCATCTGAGTGACGACAAAACAGAGCAGCCAAAGGCTGCCGAGCAGCAATGACATCTGCCTTGGCTCCCAGCCATGGCAAGTGCAGCCAAATCCCATCCCTACACATTTCCCAGGTACCAGAGAGGTGGGCTTCTGTATCATCATGGTCCAGGTTTTCCTCACCTCAGACTCATTTCTGCATTAACACAAAATGCAGCTGTGGCTCTAAGCCTTTGCAATCTGTTTTGCCTGGAGGAATCTGAACTCCAAAATAACAGACTTAAAGAAACATGGAAACAAACTGCTTCTGTTCCCACCCGCCCGCACCCCACAGATAACTCTTTTGGTCATATGCCGGGCAATTCCTCCTAAGCACACACTTACGGGGGAAGATGGGTCCCTTCTGTAAGAGCTCAGCTGGCAGAGGGGACAGCAGAAGTCCATGTCCGGACCAAGACTTGCAGCACCAGCTGGTGCTGAGGCTTTGCCAACCACAGACCTAAGCACTTGGATGACGGTATCAAAGGACCATCTGCAAGCACATTAGCTTCCCTAGGTTTCCTACCAAGGTGAGGGGCTTGTTGTATCTTATTCTATAAATCATACATTTTACCACTTGGCTCCCAAGGCCTGCATTTCTCCTGCCACCTCACCAAAAGACCCTGCCCAGAGTCACAGGCAGTTGCACTGGTCTCTTCTGACAAACCCCAAAACACCCCATTCTGCGTCCCCTAAGCAAACCCAAGGCTACCCAGAACTCTTCAGCTGCACACTGCCATAATTGATTCTAGGCTCTAAGCTTCCCAGTACAAACACTTGTCAAATCTGAGTCATAATTTAAAAAGACACTACCTCACTTTTCCCTCCTGAGCTGCAGCTGTTCTATCTGGGGTGCAGTGCCAAGGTGGGGTGCAGTGCCCTACCCCAGGAAAGAGGAAGAGTCAGAAATGAAGGAGTAAAGTTGAGGATGGAAAAAGGTGAGGGGGGAGAGCAAGGAGAGTGGCATTACATTGTAATGCTCCTCACCATGCAACTATATTTTAATTGGCAACAAATTAATTTTCCCCAAATCAAATCTACTTTGCCCGTAACGGCAACTGGAAATCCCCCTCTTTATCTGAATTTACGAGATTTCCCATCTTATTTTCTCCCCAGTATCCTACTGAGGAGGGGGAGCAAGGGAGAGGCGGGGGGACGGCAGCCATCCAAGGCCAATCCACCACAAGCACACTAAAAGAAAAGAATTATTATGAAAATAGTATTGACATAGATTCAACTATCTTTAATTTAATGCAAATATGGGGAAAACTGACTTCTCGTGAGTAGACAAAAAGATTTACCCCAGGAAGGTCGGCGGCCATCTTTTTTCCCTTTGTCTCCCCATGGCAGGCGCCATCTCGGAAGGGGAACTTCCCATTTAGGGTTTCTCTTTGTTCTGGGGGAGTTTGTGAGATTTAGCAATGCTGTGTCTAATGATTTTTTTTTTTTTTTGCCTGTTTTTTTGCCTGCTGCAGTTTTGCTTGTCAGTAAACCGTTATTTTTTCACTCTCATCAATCTACTTGTATTTCTCCTTATTGCTGGAAAGGGATCGGTAGAAACTAAGGGGAAGTAACTCATTTTAAACTGTCCACCTCTCTAGATTGTCTTAAACCAAGACAGACAGACACGCTCTTCTTCTCAATCCTCCAACTGTCTTGGTACTGAAAAGCCCATTTTACAGACCACTCTGCAGCAATAAATCAAAAAACCCTCTGAAATCACCTTGCCTGGCTTATTATACCACAGCAACATCAGTGATTTAAATCCTCAAAATTCTTATCTACACTCTGGTCTATTTTACTAAGTACTGCCTTAAATAAAATGTAAATGGAGAAACCTTTGCTTGTACTTTTGCAGACTTTCAGTTCTAATGACAGTTTCTGTCACAAGACACTCAAACACTGAGTGACACCTTTCTACCCAATGTATGACTACGAAATAGGCAAAACCTCTGTGCCTTCAATAAATAATATATTCAAAAATAGCACAGACAAGCCACCATAAACTCTTGTGGTTCTTGCAAGTTTCGTGATCACAGATATTTAGGATACTTTGTATTCTTTAAAAGAAAGTTTCTCTGGATTTTTTTGATGCAGCAGAACACAAATACCATGATCTTTAGTACTCCCAAAATCTTTTAGAGCTGCTCTATGGTACTTGTTACCTTCAGCTACCTTGGAGGACAAGGTGTTACCTTAATAGAATTACAAAAAGAAGTCCAATTCTACCTTAACAGAATTACAAAGAAGTCCAAAAGTCAGAATTAACTTTGAGAATTAAAAATCAAATAATTTTGCAATATTTAATACTAGTTAAGGAAACTGCTGAACTGCAGGCATTATACTGTGCTAAAAATAGACATCATCAGCACTATAGATAATATAACACTTACTACTAATAATATAATATATAATAACTATATTATTAATTACAGCAATTGTTACATTATCATTTATTATAATATTAATCCTTATATGTATTAATTTTATTTAATATATATTTATATAGTATAAAGAATATAATAATGTAACACTTACTACTTTCTACTGATAGGATTTTTTAAAAATAGACTGTATTTACTGGGAATATCTGGCTGCATCACTGATAATATTACAGATATTATTTCTGTCCCAAAAGGATATACTGATAAAACTAACAATTTACATAGACATCAACGTACTGACTACTGAGTAAAAGTTTCTTGACATCCTCTGGAGCTAGGCAGAGAAGTCCACATAAGTCCAAAATCCCGACTTTAGTTCAGCTTTTTTTTAAGGAACATCACACTATAAAAATGCCAAGCTGATGTCCATATCTGATGAATTATTCAACAATTTCTCAGTTAAACTAAATAATGTATTGTACCTGACTTCTGTTGTAAAAATACCTTTTTTTTACAAGTCAATTTACAGTTTGAAAAGGCCAGTAAGTTTATTAAGAATTATTTCCATGTAAGTTGTTAGGTTATGCTTGGAGTGTCTTTTCATTAATAGGATAAAGAATTACTGGTGCAACTTGCAAATCATTGATATATTCATGCAACTGAAGCAAACTCACAATCTCCTTGACTAAAACCCACAGACTTGTTCTTACTCCAGTATGTGGTATCTGGTGCACTGAGGTTAAGCCAGTATACTAAATTTTCAGAAATAAATGTTACCCAGTTTGCAAGGGGAAATCAGCTTCCCCTTCAAATCCATTCCTAAACAGTTCAATGATTCTGTATTTCTTTAAATAACAAGAGGAAATTATTTCATGACTATGCACTAATTCAGAAAAAGGTAAATCAACTAACAAAACCAACAACTAAAGCACTTCCTAAAAGCTTCAGTTAGTAAAAAATAGTTTCTAGTACACCTCAGAGTAGCATGTCAGTAACTCTTGCTCCAAGTAGACTGACAGATCCAGGCTTATGATTCTGTCTGCAAATATATCATTACAGAAATGTGTCTCAAGTCTCTGCAATCCAAGCAGATGGACAAAAAAACCCAAAAAACCACAGCAACCACCCAATTAGATCCACATCTCTAAAAACCTTTTGGCCCTATACTTGCACGCTTGCGATTTGCAGATTTCACAAAAACCAAGCTTTTCTTGCTTATTAAAAAATTTATAGGCATATAGGTACAGCAAGAAAACCAAGAGTTTCAGCTCTACATCTTTCACCAAGATACCACAGCATTTCCTAGCAAATTGAACAGAAAGACTTCAGTAAGAAATGGATGGTATGTAAAGGAAATTTTAAGTAAGAAATAAATGGAGATTACATGGCCTTACAATAGCTGAGGCCCTAGTAAGGACCCATGACAGCCCACAGTGAAAGTGTGAAAAACAGGGTACCCTGCTGCTCTGGCACACGCTCCAGCCCAGACGGTAAGAACCCCATCATGAGGAAGTGGATCTAGGTAGAGATCTAAAAAAGAAAAATTCTGTGCAGTAATTGAAAAATGTAAACCAAACCCAAGCACTCTAAGATGGTAATAATGCGTGAATTTTGGGCTGCCAAGCCACCCACACTGAAGCAATCCTGTTGATAATACTGCATAAGGCTTATGTTGCCCGTAAAACATGAATTATGAAATCTGAGTATGGATGCAGCAAAATTGGGACCAATGACAAAAAGGCAATTATGAGGGGACTGTTTTCTTATGAAAAGTTTTGGTGGAGACATGGAGGTGCAAGGTTAATGAAAGGCTCAGCCCAAACTCAGAAAAAAACAGAGACTAATGTAGCAAATGAAAACTGAAATGCCTAATCAAGGGGAGAAAAAGGAAGGTGTGTCTTCTACTGGTAAGTGTGTGGATGCCTCTAGAGGTAGTCATGCTGACATATTGATTCAAGTCCACAAGAGGGATAGAAGAAACCTCTTTGGACAACGTGCTGGACTCTCAATCAGGCTTTTGTTCTTAACGTTGTTAGTTCCAATTTTCTTTTTTTGGGGGTGTGGGAGGAGAGGGGCACCACTGGTGGAGGCAAGAAATGGATTTATACCTCAGTACCTAGAAAACTGTAATTTACTAATAATCACATGCATGATTCCTCAGAAGCTGTGCTCTGTATCATTATGGAACTGTGAACCGGTATATTTGATTACACAGATTATAGATTATTTTGCATATACTGTTTTGCTGCTCTACCTATTTACTCTTTGAGTGCTCATTAATCAATAAACATGTTAATAGCTCGCACCAGCTAAGTCTGAAGTCTCCATTATAAAGACAGGAGTGTCAAATATTGGCAGTAACAGAAAACTATTCACATTGGGACTTTTTCTGATGTTCTTCTAGTATGTATGAGTGAGGCTGTGTGATAAAATCTGAGGGTCATAAAGCAGCAGCAGCCTCACCTTCCTCAGACTGCCCAATCTAGCAGGATCTATTTTCCTCTAATAATGTAGTATTAAACCAAACAAATCCGATATGCAGGCAGTGCACTGTTCTCCTACCAAGGTAAATCAAAACCAGGTTGACTCATATTACTACGGATTAAAAAATTATTAAGTAAAAAACATGCTACCAAATAGACAGCAATGTAAGAATCCAATTTTCTCCATTAAGACTAAAAAAGAAATAGGTAGCTGCAATGCTTAAGCAATTTCCATTATAAAGTTTGTACCACTGCTTCAAGTTCATAGAGTTTTGATTGTTTTCATACTGAGGCAGAAGGAGATGCTTCAAGAACACAGACAGCAGCCAGGAATTCTTGATTTCTATCTAATTCCTTCCATTCTGACAGTGGGTAACTCACAGAAAAATCTCTCCTTTCGTGCAAAGAGCATGACTCAAAAACGTACCAGGCCACAAGACTGCAGTGAAAATTAATCAGTGCTTATTTATAGTGAATTCTGAAAATGAAAAGGACAATTTGAATCAGCAAGGAATTCTAAAACAACACAGGACTGGCAACATGAAATACTGTGGGAAGAGGAAGAGACAGTTTTTTCGAAATACAGTTTCTAAGCATAGGGAACAGTTACTCTCTATTTCCTTGATCTATCTTATTTTTGTAGCAGGGACAAAAATAAACTTAGAACAAGGCCAGTCTTCTTAAAACACTGACTTTATAAATACAGAAACTATGTCATCCTGAACCAAATCTCCTGAAAATAATAATCTGGGAGAATTTATGAGAAATGTGTACTTAGTACATAAACGCACACAACAGCAGTAATTAAATTAAACACATCTCTCAAGCATGTTAATTATATGTGATGTGAATTCTTCAGGTTAAATCAGGCATACTGCAGCAGGCTGAGATTTAAGTATACATAAATATGGATTATTAATTTAACTATAAAATATATTATCAAATTCTCTCCACACCCTAAGGGAAATGCAGGAAGCTAGGACTGGAATTAATTTATTGTCTTTAAATCAAACTGGGTAGCACTTGAAATAAGGTATGCTTACAAGAGACTCGCAGATAGAGGGAGTGAGTTGAGTTACTCTTTGCGATGCAAGATTGTAATATCCTCCAAGTATTAAATAGCTGGTAGCAAGCTGAGCAGTGCTAAACTTTTCAGCCAAGTACAGAAATTCTCTGTTTGTACGTTTAGGATTACTTGGGCAGTTCTGTTTGCTGCAGTCTTGCTGAAGCAAATGGGCATCAGGAAGAGGTCATGTTCCTTGTAAATGTTTCTACATATTACAGGAAGCACATCTAATGACAGAGATCAATCCAGCAGTTCCACAGCATAGCTCTTCCACTCACTGCAGGGCAGATCCAGATTCTTTTGAGAAGGAGCATAGACCAAAACACAGACTGATACCTTTAATCCATGTATGCTGTTCATCTAACCTTGGAACTACGATGCAAGGAAAACTTGCAGGGGCTTCAACAAGAACTCCAGGAGTGGCCACAGGCTTTGTCATCTGCTATAAAATATTTAATATCACAGTTCTTTTTCCTTCAAAAAATGCTTTAAAAATTTACTTGAAAGTGGCAAATCCTTCTTCTGTTAGAATCTGAAATTGGCATTTTATTAAGTCCACTCAACTCAGCAGAGTGGGGTACCAATAGGAAAGGCTGAAAAACTTCCAAACATAAGTTTTGCATAAAAAATGCCACCTTGCAACTCATTAAAAAAGACTACATAGTTTTTGAGAGATAGGATTTAAAAAAAACCCCTACCATCTCACAGACACTGGCCTCAAAATAATGGCTAAATTCAACTTTGTTGAATTTTGCCAGGGATTACAGTTATCTGCTCTAAGTAACTTATTTTCTTATTCCATAAACAGTTGGGAAGGCAAGCTTCCAGAAGAGTTTGCTCCTGGAAGAAAGGATCAGATCTTTCCCTCCAAACAGTAATCACAGAAATCAGTCCCAGATTGACCTTTGGTGGAACCATAATGGGCAGCATACCAGTTGGCTTCCTGAAACACAGACTGCTATTTCGTAGGGCAAACTTGTGTACTGTCCCCAGAGATGGCACGTGACTATCCAAGGTACAAACAACAGGCTGTCATGCACACATCTGCTTTCTCAGTAGACAGCCCCAGATGGGAATGCACATGGAAATATGAAATGCAGCTTATATTTTAACTATTAAGGATCAAAAGCTGCCGCCACACTAGCAGGTAGCATGACCACAGTGTACAGACAGCCATGCTGTATGGAAAAGTCCATCCCTTCCACATTTCTCAAATGCAGCCGAGTGACAAAATAAGCTCGATTTACAAACCTCACAGCATACTTTTCACAGGTACCCTGGGGAGACTCAAAGGGTACTTTAATACCAGGGGTTTAGTCTGAAATACTTTCAGTGTGAAACAGCTTAAATATAGCAGTGTGGAAAATGCTGTAAAACTTCCTTGTTTTCTCCTCCTTGGCTCTCACATCAGAAATACACTGAGGACTGTTTTTCTGAATGCAATGTTTTACCATTCTGTTCTATATTTTATGTACAAATTCAGCATTGAACACAGAGCCCCAAAGGATCAAAATTAAAACTTCAGATAAAGGTTACTAGGCGTGAAGAGAAGTACAGAATTTGCAAAAGAATTAATGAAACATGAAAACCTGTAAGGACCCACAAGGGCACGATAATCACGGTAAAGATACAACTTAGAGGAATGAAATACCTACCTGCACAGATTTCATTATTTTGGCTTGTTTTCTGCATATTTTAAAATATCTCCCATGCCCTCTAGACTAGTGCATCTTGGAATTTACTGCTTAAGAACTAGGCATCAGTTTTAAATGCTGTTAACATATCTTCATAGACAAGAGCAGAGAATACACTCTGCTATACGTTAGTCAAAGGGAAATAGCTACATATATTCAACACTGAAGGCTCTATCAGTCTGTGTAACCCAAGACTTGAACAAGAATAATTCCTGATCGCTTATTTTTAGCACTAGTTTACTTTGTGCTATTTAACACACTATTGTTTTGCTTTTGTATTCTAAAAGAAACTTAATTCCAATTTGAAACCTTTCATAAATATAACTATACATCTGAAAGCTCTAGAAACATTATACCATACCAAGCAGCCAGATGCGCCAAGGTACAATCTGGATGAAAATTCAACTAACAGAAATGCTGAGACAGACTGATTACGTTAGCCATTCGTTTATACTGAGACACCCTGTAATACTACAGAGAGGCACAGCGTAAGAATCAGAGCAGAATGGATTTGTGTATTATATTAGTACCCAACACGTCGCAGTTCACTCTCCCTGCATAAGCAATTTCCATTTCTGCTCTCTCAGGCACACCATGCTATTTGTGACATGAATCAAATTATATTGCTATTCTCAATTATTTAGATATAGGACAGTACTTTGCACCAAACCAATCTCCTTCAAATTTCTTCACTTCCTCTGGGAATTATGTTGGACATTATCCCTAACGTAGAACGACTCAGTAACCAGAAAGAGAGAGCAGAGCTCATTTTAGAGACAAACACTCAAGAAAACTGAGCAACAGCAACATCAGCCTACAGAACTCATTATTGAAGGCTTGAGCTGTGGCTTTGACTTTATTAATTTGCAAACATCTACTCTCCTCCTAAATTGCATCACAGAACTTGCATTCAAAGGAAGAAAGGAAACCAGCAGGAAAGAATCCATAATCAGAGCTCACAGTGTAAATGTGTTCTAACCCAATTCATGCTCCATTGTAAGTCAAAGCTTCTCAGACTATCAACCACACAGGATGAATGTTAGGTGAAAACATGCTTATACTTAACACATATAGGCAAGTGGAAAGGCTTCAAATCCCGATAGAGAGAGGATTAGCTGATCTGAGCTTTCTGGGATTTCACATCTACTTGAAAAGCAAGAAAGCCACACTCCTTCCACTCCACCTACATCATCTGCGCAGAGTGTGCTCAGATGTGTTACAATTATTAACTAACGTGGCAGACAGCTATCATTCAATACAGAATACAAATTAACATGTTTAAACTACCAGTAAACAGGCAGCCGTTACATTGTGTTTACAGCTCTCCCTTAAAACCATTAACTGTAAACAGACTCCCTTTACTGATACCTGCTGGGTATGTCATAACATTTCAGCTCAGCATCTAAATTACATATAGGAAAACACTGGTTACAATTTTGACAAAGCCATTAGTATTTTCTACATGGTTCTTATTTTACCTGCTACAGATTATATATGAAATCTAACCAGTAAAAAGGAAAAATAATGGATGGAGTAAAGAACTATAAAAGTTGGTCATAGAACTACATGAGTATTATGATGGAGGCACTTCTTCTGCAAACACTTGGGATTACCACTTCATGAATTAAAACAATTCTATTGCTAAGACAACTCAAAACCCAGATCCCTATGTCTGGCTACTCTTTGTCTTCTAAACCATCTTCTATTACTACTAAACCAAAATTAATTCTAACACCTGAAGAAATCCTGATCAGATAAGAAAAAGAACCATACAATCACAGAATATGCTGAATTGGAAGGGACCCATCTGAATCATAGGGCCCAACTCCTGGCCACAGGATACCCCAAGAGTCACACCACGTACCTGAGAGCATTGTCCAAATGCTTCTTGAACTCTGTCAGGCTCGATGCTGTGACCACTCCTCTGGGGAGCCTGTTCCAGCAGGGCAGAGCAGCACGGGACAATCCCCTCCCTCGCTCGGCTGGCAATGCTGTGCCTGATGCACCTAAAGGAACAGCTGGCCCTCACAATCTACAATGGGTCCAGAGCTACATGAGCAATGTTGGTCCAACACACACAAGTGCCTGGTCAATTTGGCAACTGCCAAGTTCATTTTGTGTTCTTTTCAGAGGAGAAAGTCAATACATTTTCCCATTATCTCATCAGCAGTTTCATTAAAAATGAATGGTTATTTTTATTTTTGAGGTGTCTTCTTCTAAGTTGGTCTGGAACTAACCAGCAAGTATACTGCTTGGAGAACAAAAAAGGAAAATAGAGGCTTTACAATACCAAGTTCAGGGGAAAAAAAAAAGGTGGCTCCGAGTGGATTGATTTTACCCCTCTGCCTACAAAACCAATCAAACTGCAGTTCTGTGACAGCATACCAAAAACTCAGCAATCACTGAGTCATATCTTGAGATGCCCTCTGACACAACCAAATCAATGTCCCTGTCCCTGAAGTCAGCATCAGTGACACAGATGACATTTCTGACATTTCTGATATGAGTATTTATCCATGGTTACTTAGTCAGATTTGAGTGTTTCAATGTTCCTACTGCTGGCAGTTTTCCCAAGCTCTCATCTGACTTTTCACCATTTCAGGGCAAGCTGGTTAGTTATATCCAGTCCTGCCAAACCAAGAACAGATTGCCTGCTGCCTCTTTCTTCACTGCAGATAATTTCAGTGCTCTGTGCACACCATCCCTTCTTTGTCCTAAACAACCCCCACTTAATAGTGGGGAGTCCTTCACTCAGTCTGTCCTCTAGAGACTTCCACTACCCTCCTTCAAACTTCACCAGCTCTCTCCAGCACAGCGTGCCAAACAGGATACGCCATCTGAGCATCCTTTGTGCCTCTCCTAAGGTTACATTCCTCTTCTCAGTACAGCACCTCCCTTCAGTAACAACACTTCACAGCCAAACCATCTCGCATTAGCTGCAACCCCCGCAGAGGTTTTGGCAGACCTGCTAGTTATCCAGCTGCTCTCTCCCCACAATTCCATGCCCCTCTCTCTGGCACCTCCTGAAGGGCACCTCCCACCCTCTCTGAACACTCACTGTAGTTGTTTTCTTGTCCTCCCACACCCTGGTGGATCCCCTTCAAGACTGCTGCCTCTCCACTCTAGTTTTCAAACCTCTGATGAAAACATTGAGTGCTACTGTCAAAATCCTGCAAATTCCACCTTGGTGCAGGTTTCCATCTCAATAATGAGATTCCTCTCTGTGGTTTGCCTACTATGTCTTACAGCTGAGACTACAATGAATCTCAAAGGAAGTGCAACATGGAATCCACCCAGACTCTCCCCACTGCCTCTCAAACTAATAAATGAATAAATTTAGGCCAGGGGCCTATCAGGAAACTTTCTACAAAGTGAAGCAAAATATTAAATTTAAAATGAAAATTAATTATCTCCAAAAGAAAAGTTGACTCAACTCAAAGTAAGAGAATAAAAGTAGCTCACCTCTAGCAGATGAAAAAAAATTCAAAACATGTCAAAATAATCAATCATCAAAATAAATCACAGTCTTTGAATAATTCTCCCCCAGGAACTGAAATCAAAAATGTAGAAGTCAATGGAATAATAAAATAATATATCAATAAAATAAAATGCTATCTTTAAAATTCTTTAAGAAAGAAGAGTAACTCACTACAATTAGATGCATTCTAACATCTTTAACTTTCTTTTAATGGGAATCTCTTGATTCAGTGGTGACAAAGAATACTTTGTCTGTCAATCATCTGTCAATTCAGACAATAATATCCAAGACAGAAAACAAAATATAAAACAGAAATGAAAATGCCAAGCCTTTCCACTAAGATGTGCTAATATATCAATTTTGACGGCCTAAATTCTACTTTATTGCAGTGAAAAGGTTATACATGAAATCATCCCACTGTCTTGAAAATCTATTTCTAACTGATGAGTTTCCCTCTCTATAACCCATTATTTTTCATTGAACAGCAGTAGTGGCACAATAGTGATAATGGTAACAAGGATTCAATTATTTCAGATATTTATTGAAAAATGTCAAGAAAATAGTTCAAAAAAGAAAAGGTCTGATTATCACAAAGTTCTGTAGTTCTTCTAAAGTAGCTGAAACTACTCTCTCGAAGAGCTCATTCACTTGTAAAAACATTGTTCCCGTAAATAAAAATACTACTATTAGCTGCATGACCTTTTTATGGAAGATGGCTGCAACTGCAAAATGACAAGTGCTGAAACTACAAACAGTAATCTAAGGATTCTAATAATCTCTTTCAGTAATATTTTATTAAATTAATCATAACTTAAGTCTCAGTGGGAAAGAAAAAGGAAGTAAAAAAGGAAAATGAAGTAATCATGGTCTGACATTTAGCTTATGGAGAATTATAAAAAAATATTTTTTAACACCAAAACATTTAAATTCTGTTTTTAGAAACGTAACTGAAATTCTATACTTCATACAGCATCAACTCTTCAAAGATCTGTGGAGAATCCAAACACCAAATCACCAAAGCCATAAGCAAGAATGAACTTATAAAGCATAAACAATAAAACAGTTATCTGTTCATAAGCAGTTTTGTGGAGAGCCAGTTATATATGTGAAGTATACATAATGTTTTTATTCAAGTTGATATCACTCAAACAAAAATGCAGACATAATTAAAGCTTCATTAAAGATTTAAGATATTCTGTCACTGATTTTCACTTACTGTTTACCAAAAAAGAAAACAAAGAGCCACTCAAGCTTGTAAGATTACAACCTATAAATAACATTACACTGGAAAAAACCACCCTATGATTAAAGAGCTGGGAAGGTAGGCTCTTTTGCTAATCCACAAACAATAGTTTTAAGTGATTAAACATTTGTTTATTTCTCACACTTAACTTTTTTAGCCACTGGCCAGTTTTTAATTCATTTTATAAGAGTCTCAAAGATAATGGACTTTCTTAAAGCTTCACAAGCAACCCCAGTTCACTGCCCCAGCACATGAAGGGTGAGGTCCATCAGCAGCTGGCAGGCCAACCCACACATGGCATGACCAGGCCCACAGCTTGGCAGGTCTTTGGCCTGACCCCATCCTCTCCTTCATGACCAACTTCCCAGTTTTCTACGGAGATGTCTATCAAGGATATGGAGAGTGGACAAGAAAGCAATAGACCAGTATAAGAACAGTACACTTATGAAATCCTAACGAATCTTACAAAAATCAGGCTCCTTGTGTCTTTGTGTAATTTCTTATGAGTGTTCTCCTCTAAAGCATGGGAGGAATCCCAGTCCCATTTAGTGCATCACACAGATTCCCTGTGCCAGCCTCCCTTTGTTTCACCAGTCCTGGCTTCAGACCAGACAAATCTCCCAGATCCTCTCATGGAAGTTCTTCCCTATAGCAGCACTTTCGTGTCTATACTGTGCTAGCCACTCCTGTGCCAGGTTTCCTAACTTCATTTTCACTCATCTCCAAACATAAACTAACTGTATTGTGAAAGGGAGTAGTCCAGGCAGCGTGCTGCTTTGAATTATGTAAGATACTGAAAAAGCTTTAGATTTCGAAACACAGTTCTACATCAGTGTGGCAGGGATCAGAAGGTGCCCCACCTTCTCCTGCCAGGTGCTGATGCCAGGGCAAAGGAGGAAGCAGGCAATGTGGTTACAAGTCATACATGGGAAGAGGTTTGGTTTGCCTGTTGAAACATTTTCAACTGCAGGTTTATTTTATGAGATTCTATACAACTTTCCAAACATCGTACTACCCAAAAGTTCAGCTCCTTCTCTGTGTACAGAATCCATCTACCCAGTAATCACTTCCTTAATAAATGATGTTCCTGTTTGGCTTTACTCCAGAACTGATTTCTTCTAAATTTTGCAACCTGTCTATTGAAATTTTCTGAGTTCTGACAAGACCATAAAGTAGGGGCAAGCTATGACAGAAAGCAAAAGATAAAGCATAGGAGGAACTGTACAAGAGCACAACTCAAGCACAGAAATGCAGCAGTGTCACTTCACTGAAAGATGATTTTCCCACGCACCTGCTACCTCCCAGGAGAAGCTAAAAAGATAGCCAGAAAATAAGGCTGAAGAGTACCTCTTTCATCCCAAAAGCACATGCAGGATTTCATTGCTGGCTTTTGTATTAACCTATACATTCTGTCTCTGTGGACAAACCCCTGATGAATTCTGCACAAAGTAGTGTAGTGTCATGATTCTTATCAATGCCACAAACTTTGACTTAATTGTGTAGACACTTAGAAGTAAACAAACAAAATAGTAATTAAAAGCTCTTGAAAGTTTCTGCATCATCGAAAAAATACATCTATATTGTCAAAGACAGACAATTTAAAACACCTTGGTCTTTTACGTGGAAACTAATATATGATTATTGTTTTAGAAATTTTTTTCAGTCTATCTACATTCCCACAAATATAATCTGGATAAGAAAGAACTTTTTTTAAAATTCTCTCAAGCTTCATAATGCTGAGGGAAGCCTAATGTTCTCCACATTAGAGGAGAACAACTTTTAACTGCTCACAGTGAAAAATACTTTATTAACATAAAAATTGCCTTGAAACAGCTGCCCAGAGTCCAAATTTACTAGCCTCTGCAGTTTTGGGGGGGTTCTGTTTGTGGTGGGTTTTGTTTGGTTGGCTGGTTTTAATACACTGCCCATTTTTTTTTTAATTCAAAAGTAACACAAATAAAAAAAACAAACTAAGCAAATTCCTACAGCAAGAACAGAATCAAAACTACCAACAAGAGGAAAACAGATAGAAAAGCAGTAATGTCATTTTGCCTAAAAAAAATATATATTGTTTAAGGGCACCATTTAGGAAACAGTCTACTTATTCAGCATGTCTGTTCTCTTACAGATTTCTTTCAATGTATTTTTTCCCCACCTACAAACAAGTGTACAAAATTTTTAAAAGTTTCTTCATTTTTGAGCTTAACAAAAATTCGAAAAAATCATAAATCAACCAAGCCATCCTGATGTTAGGACAGTGCAAGCATAAAAAGAGTATGGTCTACGTGCAGCTTACAAGGGGGAGAAAAAAGTTATTTACACAGATTTCTTTTTTGAGAGCAGCACAAAAAACAACAGCAACAGTACAAAATAAACAGAAAGAAAAAAAAAAGCCAAAGAGCAGAAATGTGGAAACTTAGACAGCAAAACTGCTTTCACATAGAATACGGGCAAATTCTCCTGAGGTGTCCACAACACCTCTGTGCCACCTAAGCTCAGTTTCCAAGTAAGCCTTTGAGACTGTAAGTAACAAGCATAGATTACACAGTAAGGAGGGACGTCCGGTTTATTCTGAATAAACGTAACTCCACAAAATTGAATACAGTTTTCTGTTAATGGCAGGATTAGAGCAAAGCTACAGAGATTTAAATCTGATGCCTCTGGATTGTTTTCTCCTCACTAAAAACATTGTTTCTTCTAGATTCCTGGAACAGACAAAAATCACTGTTTGTGGCTTGGCTAGTTTCGCTAGAAGCAGATCAGAGAGACCTGTTAAGTCAAAAAATCTCTAAGACTCTCAGACATTTCTATTTCCTACTTTTTCAAATATCTAAGGATTTGCAATCCTGGGATCCCCAGGAAAAAAAATCTCATTTAGGTAAGCTACAGCTAAGCTCAGAAAATATGCTGTTGATAATACCTTTCACTCTCACTAATTTCCACCTCAGAGATTTTGTATGTTGAAGCTCAAAAGCATAGCCTCAGCTGTTATCCAGGGCTTCCACAATGCCGTGCTCAGCTAGCCTATTCATTGCTCAGAAAAAGGCTTTACAGAGCTTTACTACAAGCTATTCAAGAGCAAGCAGTTATTGAAAATGTAAACAGAAGCACACAATGTAATAACTACTATCAAAATAAACTAAGCGCTACTTTAAATTAAAAAGGTCATCTCCCACACAGACAGGATTATCAATTCATTACTTCTATCCTTACTCCCTCAACACTGAAGCAGCAGTGTCACCTCCATTGCTTTTTATTGTTGCTCTACACAGAAAGAAGACAAAGAAAAGGTATTTTTCAGGTATTTGTACCATTTTATAAATAATACACATTCAAGTTAAACCTTTGCACAAGCTTTAGTGAATTTCACCAGAAGCCATGGAGTACTGTGAAATCCCTTAATAATAAGCTCCAGGCATCAGGCAGAAGTTGTTTAATTACATGCTCTGTATTTATTGAAAAGATAAAGCTAACATTATTAGTAGGCTGGTTGAAGCCACAAACTCTGCACTTGAGCTGCCCAACCATTTCACCACTCTCTAAATGACTTCTGATCTGGTTTACATATGCAGCAACAACATCAGCAACTTACTATCAAACTTAAGAACCAAAAGTTGCCAGCTCCTGGCCGATTTTCTGGTGTGCCTTCAAACGCCTCACACAGCACAGCAGAAGTAGAGCAGTCACAAAGCACAGCAGGCAGGCAGGTCACCAGGACAGCAGGCAACTTCTCTGTTTCACTCAACAGGCTTCACATGAGAAACCAGAGCTGCAGCAAGTCTTTTGGGGCACCCCACCAGAGCTAGCAACCCACTGGGCACGTGTCTATGGGGACCACACGACTTTCTGCATGCTACTTCACCATTGTTCCAGTTTTAAACAGCTGGAAAGGTCTGGCAAATAAATGGATTTCATACAGATTTCAAAAGAAGGAAAAAGATCTTAAAAATAACAAAATAATCAGTAACTGCTGTATACATGCTGTAAAAGGTGGTTTATTGAAAACTGTAGTTTTTCAGATGACTCAAAACCCTCTTTGTTGGAAAAGCTGAGGGGTAAGGGGAGAAGAAACAAAATGTACAACCTGACAGACTGCTCAATACTTCCAAGCAAAATACATCCAAGGAATCGGCTAATTCAGTGACATGCCATACAGTGATTTCCTAAATTCTGAGTAGCACCGAAGCCACAACACCAGTTTTATACAACTGCAGCCACACCATGTGCAATCAAAACTTCAGCAGTGGAGACAGCCTTGATGCCTGATTATTGCCTTTTTGTCTGCTGCAAGTTGCAGCTGTGCAGCAGGAAGCACCGCCTGCTTTGTATGCTGAGGGTATTACAGTGATGGGTAACGTGAAAAGTGAAAGTCAGGATGATTACTGAAACAGCAGTGGTCTACTGAAATAATGTTCATACTACCAACAAACATTTCCTACAATGTCAGATTTTTAGAGCATGGGAAAAAAGATTTGGAGAGAAGCGACAATAAGAATCCTCAGGGCTACAGTGGCATTGCTTCAATCTCCTGTGGGGAAGCAAAGAGAAATGTTCTGAAATAGCCCAAAGCATCTTGCAACCAAAATATCTACTCCACCTTTTCATAAAAACAAGGTTTGTGTACAAACACACAACACCTTCTTTTGACAGGTAGCTGTGGCAGTCTAAGATACTTCAGCTAGAAATGACATTCTTCCTAGAAAAGAAAATCTAACAAACAGGAGCTAACAGAGTTTTTGTTCAACTATATTAACTCCCAAATCCCCAAAAGAATTTTCCAAACCTATTCCCTAGCAGTGTTTCTCCTAATTCATCATTACTACTGCAGTTTCTCACAACATTTACAATTATTTTTTCCAACGTTTTTAACTCCGAAACATCTATCTCTGTTTTACCACTTTCAAAAAAATTAACTAACCCTCTTCTCATGATGGCCATTATGTCATTGAGGGTATTTGCCCAATTTTACTATTTTTGTCTAATATCTTTTTACCCAGCATTTGATTGCACTCCCTCTGCAACTCACTGTGAATCTATCTGGTCCTTATACATGAAAGCTGATTTTTCTACAGGCTTTACTTACCCTGTATTTTTGAAGGAGGAAAGGCAAGCAGCACAAATTGTGGTAGTAATGTTTGAAATTATATCAAAGATAGACCCATTGGTACAGGGCACCCTTGCTAAAAGCATTCCAATCAACTGCAGAGGAATATAAAAAATCCCTACAAAGCATGACCACATTACACTACAATCACCTGATCTTCATTTGCAAGACCAAACAGGTAAGGTACGTTC
This sequence comes from Melanocharis versteri, assembly GCA_013397845.1. NCBI lineage: Eukaryota > Metazoa > Chordata > Aves > Passeriformes > Melanocharitidae > Melanocharis > Melanocharis versteri. The sequence continues at coordinate 133,626 of VZTG01004085.1, forward strand.
CCAACCTTTACTGTATATTACTCAAACTTGAAATATCACCCTAAAGAAGTTGACCACTGAAAGAGTCATGGAACGGTGCTTCAAGAACAAAACTAAAGTTCAAAATAATTTACCACATCATCAAATTGTTGTTCTCATGGAAGAAAGCAGTATCAGAAAACTACATATGATGACAAACAAAAGAAGAAAAGGAAAGCTGCTTAAATCAGTTTCAAGGATAAATTCATCCTGGATTGTGAAAAGCAAAACTAAGTGAAAATCCCTCTGAAAGAGATTGTTCAAGCTGAGGATTGCTCCCTACAGTATTGTTGAAGCCCTTGCACCACTGAGTATTCACTTCTCCGAAAATGTATCTTCTCTCACTCCCTGGGAGACCATTTCACAGTCTGGCAGACATCAGTGTTGAGATGTTTTTTTCCAGTACTTAGCTCTTTCTCTATGTCACTGTATCATTCACAGTTAAATCCTCTTCACCATACATAGCTTTCTTTCATACTGCTTCTACCAGGGCTTTGTTTGGTTACAAGGTAAGATTATTCCTCTTTATTAACAAAAGGGAAATAACATTTTGTTCCTCTCCAATTATTAAGCATCATTCCTGCCCTGTGAACATCTTTGTGTTATTTGTATAAGACAAGCAACCTAAGCTGTAAAATGCACAAAACTTAGGCAGAGTTCAAAAGTTTGTAAGTGCATTTTATGCAAAGAGCTTCAATAGCAAGTCACGCTTCAACACTAGAAACTTGCTATCAATATTCTAACATTACTCTTAAATCAGTTCCCGTATTCCTTGCTCTTTCTCTTCAACAGGTAAAAAAATTTGCAGAGTGAAACCTTTTCCCCACAAGAGACACCAAAAACCTCGGACTTCTGTCATGCCTCAAATGTAAAGAATTGAACAAAAAAAAATAAAAAAGGAAAGAAAAAGCTTTTTTCATTTAGAAACAAAATGCCATTTTCACAGGGTAGACTAATTACCCAATTACTGCCCAAAATTACTGTAGTTCTTTCTTTGACAGCATAAGGTTTACCAGGTAAAATGGAGAAAGAATCCAGGAACACATTTGCTCCTAATACATTAAAGAAACTATGCAAACCCTCACCTAAAGCAGCGTAGAATCACAGCAGCAACAACAGCATAACTTCATTTGCTAACCAGACACTACAGAAGTGCCATGCACTTGATATGCAGACAAGAACAAGAGAAACTGTCCATGCCAGGCACAATGAAGTCTTCTGTTCCTGTAATTCACTGAGCACCTTTATTAGCAAGGCAGAAAAAACCAAATGCCATCTTACTCATGTACACACAGAAAGCATCCCAACAATATATTTAGTATTAATAAAAAGAAGCAAATGTAAAACTGAGAAAAAATTCTTTCTTTGACCATACATTCACAGGGCCACAGAAACAGGAAAGACTTCTGGAGTCTGAAATATCAGAGCTATGCATAATGGTCACCACCCACCGTCAAGTCTCCAGCATTACTTGACATAGATATATTTAGATGCCCTGGGCCAGTGGCTCCAAACTGTGGACTGTAAAGCTGTTTCCATGTTCAGAATGGTCAAGCATCTGTCAACTTTTAAGCCCTAAGGTACTCCCACTAACCCCATCTATGACTGCCCAATAATTTTCAAGAGCTAAAGGTGGCGGTTTTTTCCGAAAAATATGTTTTTAGATTAAATGCAATTCTCTCCCCAAACCTCCAACATGGGTTCACCAGACCCCTTGCAAAGGCTTTTCTTAAACCTTGATCCCTTGCATATAAAAATCCACTATATTACGTCATTGTTTTTTCTTGGGAAATACATAACACGTACTGTGAAGTCATGAATAGGGCTACATTTAGAGCCAGAAGAATTAGTCATGTCAGGACAAAGAAGAACAAATAGAAAATGTTATGTTACTTACAAACCAGGTAATGATGGGAGAGGAGAGAAAAAAAGAGGAGTATTCTATCTCCACCACATATAATTCAAAGGCATGTAAAATACAAAGTACCCACAGCAAAACTATGCACATAAACAATACACACCAGATGCAAAACAAAACATTGTACATAAGATTATGCTCCACAAGGACCTTGTCACAAGTGCCATGCAGATGGAGTTGAAGAGCTATGCCTTAGAAGGAGAAATTAAACTTTCACATGCTACACTTAGGGACAGCAAAAATATAATTACAACTAACACAGAAGAAGGTTTCCTCTGAGGTACCTGAGGCTGAGACTGAAGAATCTGCAATCACAAAGATAATCCTGGAAACAAAAAAGGAAGGCACTGCTACCACCCTGAGCCCCTAGGTTAGAACGTGGAACAATACTGCTGCCATCTCATAAAATGCCTATAAAAATCGGTGTATTTTCACTCCATGTTTGCTTCTGACACTTAAATGCCTCCTCACAATGGAAAGTGTCAAAAATCTCATCAGTTCCCAGTGTCAGTGCTTACTTGGTAGGCTATAACCATCAGCAAGAGAAGATCTGGGAGCCACTACAACAGAATTCAGAAACTACTGCCTGTGGGGAAAGCCCATCATAGCTGATGAGCAACAGAACAAAAGCCTAGACTTCTAAGGCTTTAGTCTCCCCTCAGCAGGAAACAGTTTCCAGATTTACACCCCTGAATCTTAATATGTTGATCTGTACATCTTCTCTTTAGGCAGGACTGCAGCCAGAAGACTTGCTCTTTGGATAATGAAAGCACGGCAGAGACCTTTCGGGAGATTCCTTCCTCTTGGTAAAAAAAAAGTTCCTATTTCATGAATGTTGTTTTAAAACAGCTGTGGTCATTAGATCTTCAAGTATCTTCAAAAGATTAATTTAACAAACAAGTGTTCAAGAATAAACAGACTTCAGAAATTATAGCAGTCTGAGTATGACATTCCGGCACAACAGCAGGTGTTTTTTACATTGTATGCTAAGTCCTTGTTACATATTTGGCATTGCCTTGGTTACAGCAAGTAACAAATAACCACCAACAGGCTGTGTCATCAACATGCACCAGATGGATGCTCCAGTTACACAAATCTCTTCCCTTCCGCACTCCTCTCCTCCAAATAGGATGTGGCTTTTAAAGAGCAGTGACAGGCACAAACATGGAAAACCTAAGCTGATAATCACTTCCCTGCCAAAATGTAATCACTGCACCAATTACTTTAGTCAAAAATGATGCTAAAATTTGGATTTGATCTTGAAAGACAGAGTGCTTGCAAGTCTTCAGGAAGTTTGACCAGGTGAACATGAACTATGCACAACTGAAAGTCTCAGTCAAGTTTGATTTTCTTTTCTCCTAAATAATCTGCTTCTGTCACCAGCCTCAAGCTCCCTGGACACTGCCAGAAAAGGTGACTGATATTTTTTGTACTTTCAACATCCTAATCTGTCTTCTTAGAGAAAAAAAATCAACTAGACTCCTCTGTTTCCCATATTTTCCGCACTGTGAACTCACACTTCCTATGGACTGATGTCTGAGCAGACCAGGCATAAGAACAGGGCAAGGCTTCTTCCTCATCGGGTGGCACTAGTGGAAAACAGGTGGGTTTTCCATGAGGCTGCAGAACAGACTTTTACTTCACACTGAGCAACTTTCCTCTGCAAGCACAGTCCTCCTCACTAAAACCCACCAGCATTACAGGCTGTTCAAACTAAATACAAAGAATTATAGGTGCCTTCAAGGCACAATACCTCGTATTTCAAAGATGTGATGGCTTTGAATTGGCAACAATGTCTTCTCGTCTGAGCATGAATCCCCACAGGTGGCAGGTGAAGACCGATGAAACCTACCCGAAGGCTTCCTTGGGTGAGTTTTATCCGGATTACACCCAACGCTGAGTACCTCATTACATCTGGAAAGTCAACACAAAAAACAAGGCCACCAAGGTTTGTACACCACTACACCGTAGTAATTGTGTGAGATACTGCAAAAAGCCATGAAGCCATGGGATTCCTGTCACACACTGGAGAGAGGGAAGTCTTCGACAGGCAGAGTAAATGAAGTGACTATGGATTTGCACCTGATCGGAGGTTAGTCTTTAAAGGGGGGGGGTGTGCCTGATTTTTTGACACTCTAAGCATAATAATGGAGACACAGAATATTACAAAAACACAGGAAGAGCAGGGGTTTTTGTGTACTATCCTTCAGTCTTTACAGTTCGTATGATTACTAAACTTTCAGATTTATTTTGGAATTATTCTAACTGACTGAAAAAAATAAGATCCTCTTCCTTCCATCACAAGAAACTCTGAATTAGTCAGATCCTGTGACTACCCCACCCTGTAAATCCCTTCCTGGTAATTTCACCCTCTGGTTTCAGGTGTAAGACACCTACAAAAGTACAGTACATAACCCTTAGTGTTTCCAATGACCAGTGTCCCTAAAATGACTGTTTTACACACTGCTGTTGGAAAACACAAGGTTCTTGGGCAGGCAGCTAAAAGCCTTTCTTTTACATACAAAGGAAGGTTCTGTTTCTTAATGTAAAAAAGGAACGCTTACCTTACTGCTGCTCGTGCTATTTTGCTATCCAGATCATACCTGGTGTAGATATATGAACTTGCACAACAGTGCCTGTGGATACCACTGATTACAAGATCATAACACAGACTTTAATACTAAAGATCAAAATTGAGTTGTGAACTGTCCAGGTTTTAACAGTTACATACAGGAAGGAAAAAAAAAAATCTGAACCTCTAGTCATTATCTCCATGGCTGAAGAAAAGGTACCTTTGAAAAAATATGAATTTACACACCAGAAATGTGACATATAAAAATTGTCTTTGCTCCATGCACAAAAAGGTTGTTCGCTCCACTGTTTTAATTCCTAGACAATCACCAGAGGTCAATCAGTTTAAAGAAGAGAACTTTCTACTTTTCTGAAAATTGGCTGTAGGAATGTTAACTGTATACAAGCTGCAATTGTGCTTTTAGTATTTACTTTTCACGGAATTCTATTTCCATGCTGACATTCAGCTTAAACCGCTTCTATTGGCTATCGGGGGCAATTTATCCCAAGGGGCATCTGACGGAGAGCCAGACCTCCTTCAGGAAATCTTTTGTTGTCCTTGGTCAATGATAGCTAACAACGGGACCCCAGTGACACACAGGCACTGTCATAACCAGAGCAATGGAAGACATCAGCTGATGCTCCATGTCATCTGGATAACCAATATAACTCAAAGAGTTACCTAATACATTACTAAGACTACTTTTTATCTTGAAAAACCCAATTATACACGCAGCTTACACACATCCTAACCAATATATTCTTCTCTTTCCAGCTTACTTATTCGGCCTTCTTTGAAGACAAAAATTTTGTTCAAGAGGCTGGGTTATCTTGACTTCAAACCCAGAAATAACCAAGTCTGTAGCTAACGAGAAATACTAGATCTTTTTTTTTTTAATAATGTAGTTTGATTTTAATTCAAAATATGTTTGATGTATTGTAGATGGAAGCTTTAAGTCTGTGTTACTATTAAAATATAAATGTTTCATGGAGCTTTTAAATTTGCATTCAAAAGCAGCTTGACCTACACTGTAATAAAGACATTCAGTCTTAACAGTTTACTTTAGTAAAGAAATAGAAAGATATGTGAGGGTGTGTTAAGCCCACACTCAACTTTAACTGCAACTAAAACCGCTGATTTCAGAATCAGTGTGGGCCAAAGGGTGCCACACTGAAAATACAATGCATTAAAACTGCCTGACTTGGACATGACTTTAAACTAGGGCTAAGCAGTCAGACTAATCATCATGAGGCTGCAGTTAAAAGTCTAAAGCCTGGATGTTGAAGCTAATGCAGAGACAACACCCATGAAGTACAGAGCTGTCCCCTTGGGCTAATGCCCATCTCCTCGTCAAGAAACCATCGAGCTCAAACGTCTCCTTCCCATGCACCTTGCAGCACTTGCACAGTCCTACACGAGGAAAATTTTGAGGATCTTGGGATTTTCTCATTGTTATGAAATAAAAGCAAGATGCCAAAATCTGAATGATGTTGTGGCAATCTCTTAAGTTCACATAAATCATTTATCAGCAAGGAATGATAATTGTTAAGCAAGAGCAGAAGCCTGAGTTCACCCTTATTTATCACTCTGAGACAAAAGGTATAATAGCCGTGAATATCAGAAATACACACCAAGTTTGTGAAAAGGTTATGTAAAATGTCCACTGAAAACACAATGGAATTACAAAGCTAGAGGCTGGTTTTGCACTGACTCTTATTTAATACAAATTTCTGTCAGGTCACCACAGCATTACTGGAAAAAATTTTATCATTAAGTTAAATATGACTGCATTGCACATGGATACTAAAAATGCTGCTTAATAAATCCTCCATTTCTTGAAAACAGTGCTCTAATTTTGACACCACTGCAAAATAATTTAACACCAAGAAAATAGTTTTCTAAACTTCTGGGCAATAATTTCCTCCATCTTGACCATCTTAAAAATCCAATAAAAAAAAAATTCAGGTCACTGAATTGGCTAATACAACAAACACACCTATATTTCAGTCCTTTCCTAGGGGGAATGGCAGTGGTAAGAAGGACTTAAAAACCAGCACCCATCTGGAGGAGATCACCATTACCCTCACGTGACACATGCCCTTCGCCCCAACACTCCCACTGCCCCAAATGCCAGCAGCAAAGCAAGAAGCTTTCTGCAGGGCAGCTTGTCCAGCAGAGGATGAGGAAGGCAGGCTGGAAGAAGCTATCTCTCCAGCAGTCATATTCCACCCCACCAGGACTGCAGCAAAACCTGCTGCATGAGCTGGTATTTGACACCCACGGGAGGCACAGCACCCCACCTTCAGAGCTTCCTGCCTTGGTTAAGCCAAGAGCTACGAACACGGCATGTGCAATGTGCAGCCCTTGTCTCAGTCACCTGATTTGAGCAGAGCTTAGATCAGATGGCATCCAGGGATCCTTTCCAATTCAAATTACTCTGTGATCATAAAATGCTGGTGTGAGAAAGCTGTTAAGAGAAGGAAAAAAAACCTCAGCTCCCCACACACATCATACAGAAATGTACCAATTGCCTCTTCCAACCGTGGAGGCAGTACCCACTCTCCTAACATCTACCTGGGACAGTAACATACAAAAAACCTACTGGTTTTGCCTGTTCTTTGGATTTGAAGAGTGCTAGTTTAAGCATTCTGCTGATGTTAGTCTGGGAAAAACCTGGAGCAAGAGCTTTTACCCTGTGCATCTTCACCTGACTTTGGTGAGAGCTCTTTTAGTCTCAGTTCTTCTTCTAAAAATGTTTTTCCCAATTTAATTTTATTTAGTCTAAAGAGCTACATTTGAGATTTTCAAAGTACCATGATTTCAAACGTGATCAAATCCCATCAGAACAGACACAACATAAATACATGGTAACACAAACAGTGTTGGCAAGAAGTGCAACTCACGTATCTAAATAAATTAATAAAATCTAAAAAATCCACAAATACAACTTAAGCATATATTAGGAAAACTAAGTCACAGTCATGCTTGTTTAAAATCTTCCATTATGTTCTCACTTTTTTTCTCCTCCTTCTGTTTAAAATAAATCTGCATTTTACCAAGAACATAAGTTCTTGTCCACCCAAGTTTTGAGAAAACATGCTTATAAAAAAAAAAAAAAATCAGAATGACCACCACAAGAGGAATGATCAGAAAGCTATTGTCTTATGCATTGAAGTGAAAATTCTTGCAAAGAAATAAAACTATTTAACCAAATCAATATAGGGCACAAAACCTATAAATACTAGATACTGAACCAGTACCTTAACCACATACATACAGAAAGGCCTTTCTTACCCGGACATGCACCCCCAAGATGGAAAAAATAAAGCAAAGTGAGTCAGAGTAGGGTAGGCACTCAGATGATCTCTGCCAAGATGGTCAAGTTTTGTAGCCTCCATGGCTCTGCTGTTCTGATGTTTTCCTGACCTGTGTTCATCTTTTGGAGTTCAAAGTTTGAAAATTAAATTCAGCAGTCATACTCCTGATACACAGAAAAGGCTCAGAAGAGTTTAATTAGCTGAAAAAAACCCCTACTCCTAAAAGGATTCAGCCTAAATTCCAGGGATGTGCTGCTCAGTTGTTACTAACTCACAGACTTTTCATGAAGTTTCTCACTCCCTACACTTGCATTTTTCTCAGATGGGTGACAAAGTGGTCATCTTCTTAAGGAAAGTAACATTTATGGAAGTGCTCATCAGAAAGAAAGATGCAAGTAATGCTTAACTGTTGGCTTATGAACAAGATTTGATGAACCAAACAGCCCAAGAACAGGCTGGACAACACAGGGGGAAGGTACATGGCTACAAAAAAAAAATATTTAAACATTCTGAATTTTTGGTTTTAATTGGCTAAACATCGAAGAACATCTCCTCCTTTTGCTAAGTAATAGGAAAAACAGAGGCTCCCAGTGTGGCTTACCTCATATAGACTAGATATTGTCTTAAATACTTCTAACACATTTCTTTCAGTTTCCTTGATGATGTACAAAACCCAACTGCTTATCCACAAACAGCTACTTATACAGGCTCATGGTTGATGGAAACTTCTCCCAGTAAGTATTTGTAACTAGACAGAAATCATCACCACAGGAGACACGACAGCCCAGGTGAGACGCCACCTGCCTAGCAGCATCTCCGTAGAAACAGAACTCCCTAGAAATAGAACTGCACTTTCATTCCTCCTCTCGTGTCAATATGGATGGTCTCTAGCAGAAAGGGTTTAGTGTGGAAACACACGTTCTTATCGTTCTGGAGTATCTTCAGCTAAGTCCTCTACCATCCACAACTGTAAGGTACCCATTGCTCTGCTTCTGCATTTATTTCTTCAGAATTAGGACTGACATTATCATCATGTGCCTGCATATGTGAAAGCAGCAAATAAAGATGCTTCCCTAGGCCCCTTCAGTAAAGCAACAAACACACAGCTCTTTGGAAGAACATCGGTGCATGCAGTGGAAACAGAAAAATACTATCACACTGCTCTTAGTGGCTGACTTACCAAATCAATCATTACTATGAAGCAAAACCAATCAATCTGTTTCTCAGAAACCTTTAACCCCTATGCAACATGTATTACTGGCAATCTATTAGAGATAAATGAGCAGAGGGTTATTTGCTACATCTCACATTAAGCAGGAATCTTCACCTTCTAGGAAACCAGAAAAACACATTGAAAAATGCGTTACTGGCACATCAAGGCTTCACTTAAGTCTATGGTAATAGGATCTTGTTCAAAGTTAAGCTTTAATTAATCAAGCTGCATTGCCTATGGATGACATGTATTAAACTATCTGAAGCACCTCTAATATTTTTTAATTATCTTTTTTTTTTGAGCTTAAGAGGAAAAGTCTGATTCTTCTAACTCATAATCTCATGTAAATCCAGAGCAGCTATGATCAATAACAGACAATTCATGTGCCAAGGGAAAAAATGCTGTATTTGAAGTATCTAGGCCATGAGATACAAGTGAAAACTTTCAGCTCTCAGCTTGATTTTTTCTGTATTTTGCCTATTTAAAAACTCTGAAGTTTATATTATAATTCCTTATTTGCTTTTTCAGCATGTCCATTAGTTTTGGATACTAACCCTGAACTCACATACATGTAGCAACATGGCATTTATCTTCCCGGCCACCTTTTCTGGACTTACTATTAGTTTTTCCTGATTTTTCTAGCCATAAACATTACCACACACTGACACAACCTAAAGCCAAGCAACAAAACCACTGCAAATGACTACGCACACTGGCCTTGTTAAAAATACAAAACAAGCAGCTGAACAGGAGATTCCATTTCTTTTTACTCTCATCACTTTTCTGCTGGTTCTAGTGCTGATAAGCACTGCTTATAAAAAGAAATGTTATCTACATTTCAAAGATCACACAGTCCTCATATTGAAGGCTTTTTAAGTTTAAGAACATAAGCAATGCATATGACTGGCTTAAAATGGTATCAAAGAAGTCAGAAGCCAGCTCCTGGTCCCATTAAAATCCATTCAAATCTCATGTGCAAAGAGTTCAGGTTTCTCATTTGTGTTGCTATTCAGATAGATGACACAAACTTTAGCGTCAAAATTAGAAGTCCCTTTATTCAAAGCGTAACAGAGTACCTACATTCCCATAGAGCAAATAAAATGTTCAGATTTGTAAGGTGTTTGTATCTCCAAAAATCCACACCCAATTTCCCTGCCCCAAAATAATAATGGCATGGTGGACTACAACATTTTCACCTTTGGCACCCACGATGACATCACATCCAGCACCACAAAATCTCTTCTAAAGCATTAGCTCCTATGTTTTAAACACATGAAGGTAGTTCTATCAAATTAAAAAAAAAAAACAAATCCAGAATGCATTTATACCCTTCCCAACAGATATAAAATTGCAAATTTATCATAAACAAAGGATTGAGAATTAAATTAAAAACTCAGGAAAATTGTGAAAAGGATTTTATATCAAGTAACCAAAAAGGGTTATACTAAAAAGCTTCGGCATGTCTCCCTCTTAACAGACCCAAACTATCTTTTCGCTCTACGTAGATGTACCAAATCACCTTCCCAGCATCCTTGAACTTTGCAACTGAAGAGCTAATCTGTAAACATTTTTATTTTGATAGCCTTCCAATAGGCTGGCCTTGCATCTGTTAAAACACAGCGTAGTAGCTAGAAAGTTTGCTACTTTAACTGAAGATAATGCACCAATGTAAAATAGAAGTATCATTTTAAGCTACAACTAGAAATAACCAAGAAGACTCAGAGCAATGAATTACATGATTCACAGTACACAACCAACCTTGAGCCACCATTACTTCATAGAAATCAGTTTGGCCTAAAAGCTCATTGATATTTCAATCTCAGATCACATTTTCCAAGGAAGGCAAGCTGCCTTTCACTAAGGTTTACATTTCACTCATTAAACATCCACAACATTCATCTAAGGTGTATCACAACATTAAATGTTCTGTTTTTGCAGAGTTTCTTGTGATCTTCCATTATTATTCACTGGACACTTAATTTTTCTGTACAAATGTGCACAAATGCACAGAATTCAATAGTAACTGTTCTCCTTCCCTCCTGAACAGCACTTTTGGGCAGTCTATACCGGCCTTTCCCCCCACAGCATCAGAGCCAAAGGTAAACACACGCTTCACTTTTGGTTTGGCAGCACACAGAGAATAAACACATTCTATGTCACCATCACCTTTTTGGAAGAAAAGACATCACGTGCTTGCTCCCAACATGGGCTGCAAAGGCAGGTGCAGCTGGTCCAGATTTAACAGCAATGCAGCAGAACCTGGAGTACTACGACCGGAATATTTTGCAGGGCAAGTTGGTCGGGACCCCATGGGCCACAGCTGCAGAGCAGACACAAAACTGCAGCCACCTGGGTGTACTCTTATCAGCTGGTGTAACGTGACGCAAGTCAAAGACAAGAAAAACGCTACACGGCTGGTCTGCCCTACACCCACATTAGCTCACTCTTAATGTATGCAGAGTCAGGCAAACATCTCTGCCTTCTAGCTCCTCAGCAGCTACGAAAACAGCCAGATCTGCAATGCACTCTCTAAAGCAAACTGCAGCCCAAAAAATCTACAACAGGGGAGAGCAAAAAGATGTAGTGTTCCATCCTAGACCCACAGCCCCATCTCCCTTAAAGAGGAGATTTATGATGGCAGTAAAACAAGTCTTGGGAGACTGCTCCTATTGACTCTGATACTTACAGAAAGCAGATACAGTGCATACGGCTGCACTGACCGCGACTGTGATTCAGGCAATCATTGTTATCAAACTGCTTTTCCGGGGGAAAAAAAAAAAAAAAAAGATCAAGCCGCCTTCCCCTTCCTGAAACCAGAACGTGATGGCAGCAGATGTCACCTTCCCCCCCGCCCAGGGGTGGAGAGCACGCTCCACGGGGAGGATGGGGAGATCCAGGCCCCGCCGGGTTCCCTGCTGCAAACCGGGACGCGGCCGCAGACCCCGGCAGCATCTCCCGACGGAAGGGGCTGCTGAGACCGTCCTGCTGCGACGGCGACAACCCGATCGACGGATGAGAAATCCTCACATCATCCCTCCCCTCCCCCCCCCCCTCCCCATTTCTCCTTTTCACCACAGAAAAGGTACGCGTGGGAAAAAAAAAACAAAAAA